>JBBULP010000529.1:0-65602 GCA_038048775.1 Picocystis salinarum | reverse complement strand
CTACTGAAAGAGTGGGAAGCCTGCGCAGCGTGGTGTTGCAAAAAGGCAGATATGTTCAGATAAGTGGGGAGAATGTCATTTTCTCGGAGATTGTGAAAACATCTGAAAAGGCAAAAAAGGGGTGTAAATTTCTCAATGGACCTGAAGTTGTCAAAGCAGCTCTCTTTGATTTCCTTCTTGGCATGTGTGATCGCACAGTCAGCAACATAATAATCAACGAGGACGGTAAACTGAAGCTCATTGACAACACTGATTCTGCTTTCAATGTGTATGGATATAATTGGAGAGCTCTTGGTTGTTTTGCAGGAGTGCGTTCAATATTCATTCGGACGTTTACATACGCTCAGCGTTTTGAATGGCCTTCTCCACCTCACTCATGCTACGACTACCGATGCCATGCCACTGGTGGGAAAATCGACAAAAACTATCCAGAAGCATTCGAGGGCTGCATTAAATCTCTCTCAGAGCAAAATGCGTCTGCCATTTTTTCGAGGTACAAACTTCCGAGCATGAAGAGTGCAGAGCGTCTTCAGGAACGAGCTAGGTGGCTCAGGTCAGGTTTTGAAAGTGCAATATTCCGGAATTATCAAAAGTATGGAAATATTAGAAGTGCAAATGTGGAATTCCAGCCCCGTGTGTTTCAACCGCAGTGTTGAAGTACGTTGCAAAGAATACAAGTTGTTTTTTATACTTTGGCAACTCCAAGAGTTGTTGCTTGCAAGTGTCGAGGGCAAGGAAGTTAAGGAGGAAGTCATCCGACTGCTTGAATGACTTCTCCCGACAATTTTTTTTCCTCTAATTCCGACATGCTGATTTTCGGAGGCTGGCCTACGTTTAATACTCATTCAAAGTATTTCAAGTGAGGGCAGTGGTTTACTATCAATGAGACTCGGATGTATTCACCAACTGGTCTTCGTGGTCAACTCTTAACCTACACTACTGTTGCTGTATTTTGAACAATTTCTTCAAGGTTGGTAGTACGAGCCCCTCACGCAAGCATCTTTTCTCTCTTGGTGTTCGTAAATCGACCATTTTGAGCCTAGAGAATTGCATTATAACTAGGTGTGGGTGTTGGAAATCTTAGTAGTGTACCGTTCTTCCCAAGTTGGAATGGCCAAAGGAGACTGAGCATGTTGAGTACAAGAGACACCCCCTGCGCTCCAATTCTCACGAGGTGCGCGACATGGAGTAAAAGTATTGCGTGGTCTTTGCATGGGTCGAACTACATTCTATTCCCCATGAATGATACCCCGGCCAGTAGATGAGGTAAGTATTCCTTTTACACCAACTAGCACAAGGTTTGGAGTAGTGTAGTAAGTAGCAATACCTTGCAGGTCCCTAGTGTTCTTGCTTTTACAACACCTCATGCAATCGATCGTGAGCATATTTATCATCAACAACTATCTTGGAATACTCTCGTGTTAGAAGTTCTTACATGGTTACATCCTATTCTCCAAATTTATTGGTCAAAAGCTCGAACCAAACACATGTCAGATTCTTTGTTCAAGATGCACGTTTTTATGGGCTAATGATTTTTCTCGTTGAAATTGTTTAGTGGAATTCTAGTTACCACACATAAGCCACGTTTGTGTGGATGTATGTATTGCTTGGTACTAATTTATTTTGAGTATAAAATAAGAGTCGTATAGTGCACAACACTTGCAGTTTTCAAAAGTAAGTCTTTTTGGAATGACGGTGGCTTTTGAGATTTTGCATACCTACACAAGTTCCCGATGCATCGCAAATGGCATTTGTCGTGGCAAAGACGTCACCAAAATTGTGTCTTCAATCGCTAACATCAACTAGGAGGAAGCTCGAAGATGTGCATTTTGAGGCTTCAATATTTTAAGATGGCAAATCTGCCATGTCAAGTGGGCACCGTTTCGAGCTTGGCCTAGTTGTGGCATGGCAACTTATCTACCATGTATTGTGTCTACAGGAAGCCCGATAGTGACAAGTATGGATAGCTTGAACAAACCTCCAGAGCAGCAAAACGAACGCCAAGTTAGTCATTTGAGGCTTATTGTTCATTTTTTCTAAGTGGAGACATTGAAGGTGTAGGAGGTAATGTCGTAAGTCAAAGCAACCTTGTGAACAGCACGCTCTAAATTCGGTCCAACACATTTGCAACAAAGTTGTTCACTCAACCCATCTCGCGTCGCAAAACCATTCGCTTCTTTCTTCATTTAGAAAGAGCTCATTGTGTACAAGGTATTTGTTGGCCCCGTTGATACAACAAGCTCCTCCACGTGGAAACTTGTCATGCTTGTACGTGAATAAAAAGTCCAAGGCTCTATATGAAAGAAACCACTCGCGTATTGAACGACGTGCAAAACATAAAGGATACCGAGTTCGATCTTCCAAGAAACATGTGGTGTGGGTCTGATACATGCGCCCAAAGCATGGCAATTTTGCCCTTTTCACTTGCACAATTCTAGAACTCGCATCCCACAAAAGTGACCATTTGTTTAAATTCTTCTCTAATTCTTTGCATTTTTATCCTTCCTTACTGCAAACATTATATTTGCAGTAAAGTTTGGATTTGTTTCCTAAGTGCAAGTTGGATGATCGAAGCAATGCACCGTACAACGATCTATTGTTTGAAGAGGTTTCGATTTTTTTTCGTGTGAGGCAATGTTGTACCTCCCCATTTCGAGGAAGGATACGAGTGAGTAGCTTTTGTTGGACTTTTCATGCTTTTCATCCACCTCATTCATTTCTTGTTTTGCTTAAAGATTCCCAACCATTCTTTGAAAAGCTTGGATCCCACGTTTCGTGCGTACCACATCATTCAGGGCTCGTGGTCTCTCTTCGATATAAAGGTCGTGTTGGCGCGCCAACCCGTTCTCCATCCGTGCACACGATTGTTCCACTAGCCTCATTTGGGCTACTCGCTTTGAGAAAAGACGTGTAGTATGTTTGCACGTGTGCAAAGGGCTTGGTGCAGCGATGCACCGTCGGGAGGGACGTCCTCTCGATCTCTTTTCCAAATCGTCTTCTTGATTGGTTGTGGTCGACTTCGATGAACAAGTAGCACTTGATATTCATCATCTAGTCTAACACTTCGAATCGGATCTGGGAGAGTTTACAAGCCAAGTTCCAACGTGGATTGCATGTGGCCTCACATCTCAACTTGTTGTACTCTTTAGGTCTCTCGCAAGCTCACAAGTCTATCTCAGCGGTGCGCGTCCAAACATGTCTTTGCCTCCATCCCTTACGACCCTCCGTTGGTGTTTAGCAAGACAAAGGCGATGCACTCGGCTCGTGCCTTTCTTGTTCCCTACTTTCCCTCTTGTGTGCAGGGGTGATCCAACGCTTTCGCTCCAACCACAAGACGCGCAACCCATTGGGAAGGACTTTGTCTTCTCCACATGCAGACCATTCCCCATGGGCCACGAGAGCACCATCCATGGACGGACCTCGCCTGTCCTCCGTTGTGGGTCGTTTCCCACCAGAGAGAAAATACTCTCCTGGGGATGGAGGGGAGACGAACGTCGACGAAGGCGATGTCGGCGGCGATGGACGACGTCGCAGGCGAAGAGGCGACGATGGCGTGCAAGGCGGAAGCGGAGGAGGCGGAGGAGGTGGAAGAAGAGGCGGTGGATGGGACGAACGAGGCAGAAGCGAAGAACAAGAAGAAGAAGAAGAAGAAAAAGAAGAAGAAGAACGAGACCAACGGCGGTGCGAATCAAGTGCGTGCACAGACGTGTCCGCCAACCGTGCCTGTGGCGCAGCTGTTTCCAAACGGGAAGTTTCCGTGTGGAGAAATCCAAGAGTACAAAGACGAAAACGTGTTCCGAACCACCTCCGAAGAAGCGAGAGAAAGAGAAAGGCTCCAAGCAGACCTGTTGGAAGACGTGCGACAAGCCTCGGAAGTGCATCGGCAAGTCAGAAGCTACATCCAAAAAGAAGTGGCCAAACCAGGTGTGCCCATGATTGAACTCTGTGAAAAGCTGGAAGATGGAGTGAGGAAACTGATCGGGGAGAACGGATTGGAAGCGGGAATAGCGTTTCCAACCGGATGCAGCTTGAATCACATCGCTGCACACTGGACCCCCAACTCCGGAGACAAAACAGTGCTGCAATACGACGACGTGATGAAACTCGATTTCGGAACGCAAATCAAAGGGAGGATCATCGACTGTGCCTTCACAGTGGCCTTCAACCCGAAGTACGACGAGCTGCTGAAAGCTGTGAAGGAAGCGACGAACACTGGCATCCAAGAAGCAGGAATCGACGTGAGGCTCTGCGACATCGGAGAAGCCATCCAAGAAGTCATGGAATCCTATGAAGTGGAGCTGGATGGAAAAACGTACCAGGTCAAGTGCTGTAGGAATCTGAATGGTCATTCGATCGCTCCGTACCAAATTCACGCGGGAAAGAGCGTGCCTATCGTAAGAGGTGGAGAAGCGACCAAGATGGAGGAGGGTGAGTTTTTTGCCATCGAGACGTTTGGTTCGACTGGTAGAGGTTACGTGCGAGAAGACTTGGAATGCAGCCACTACATGAAGAATTTTGATGTGGGCCACATCCCACTGCGTTTGCCTAGAGCGAAACACCTGTTGGCTACCATCGATAGGAACTTTGGGACACTTGCGTTTTGCAGGAGATATCTGGATCGCCTCGGCGTGGAGAAGTACCTCATGGCACTGCGCAATCTCTGTGATGCAGGTATCGTGCAGCCCTACCCGCCCCTCTGTGATGTGAAGGGTAGCTACGTTGCCCAGTATGAGCACACAATCTACTTGCGGCCCACCTGCAAAGAAGTGCTCACGAGGGGGGATGACTATTGAGTGAAACATGTGTGCCGAGTTTTTTTCCCAAAGGCATGCAGTAACGATGGGTGCATGGGCTGGTGTTTTAAAAATGAAAATGAAATGAAGCTTAACATGCTGAACATCATGAGTCCTTCCTCTCTAGTCCATTTGAAGATTCAAAGGCAGGCAAGCAGTAAGGATCTGGCAGAACCTCTCATTTGCTGGTGCAAGGCAGAGTTTGTGTGAGCGAGTACAAGGTGCTCCTAAGCACAATTTCTGCAACGCTCAGCAAGGAGTCTGTGTTTTCTTGGTAACATGGATTGGTCTCAAGCCTCATCCATGTCCAATGCTTCCGGAGAGTACATCTCGTCCAGATCCAGGGCGTCAGGAGTGTACATCTCATCCAAATCCAGCGCTTCTGGGGCTTCCTCCACATCTTGAGGAGGGTCGAACAGACCCAAGAACCTCAGTTTGCGGGCGGAGAAGGAAGTGCTCTCGTCCATGTCCAATGCTTCTGGAGAGTACATCTCGTCCAGATCCAGGGCATCAGGAGTGTACATCTCATCCAAATCCAGCGCTTCTGGGGCTTCCTCCACATCTTGAGGAGGGTCGAACAGACTCAAGAACCTCAGTTTGCGGGCGGAGAAGGAAGTGCTCTCGTCCATGTCCAATGCTTCCGGAGAGTACATCTCGTCCAGATCCAGGGCGTCGGGAGTGTACATCTCGTCCAAATCCAGAGCCTCTGGCGTTCCCACTTCATCCGAAGGAGTCAACCAGCTGAAGTATCGCAACTTTCGCGCATGATTCTGGACCACCTGGCGTGTGAAACGCACTCGTCATGTCAGCAGGGTTCTATCGTTCCCTTTCCTCGCCCGTTCCCATCCAACGGGCTTCACTCACGTGTCCGCTCTCGTCCTCACCTCTGCTTGGGCACGTTGCACGGCCAGGAGGGCCATGCCCAGGACAAGCACGGACATCTTCATCGTTCACGTGTGGCGACGGACGCGTTTCGAATTCGCTTCGGCTCGGAGCGCGACGCACACGTGCGTGTGTCTTTCGCAAAGATTCGCAAGAAGTGACGGTCTGCTTCTTCCAGACCGTCCATTGAAGGGGGGAAGGCGTCCGTTGGGGTCCAAGAAACTTCCCCCCGGGAGTCCGCGCCTGGGGATGACCATTCAGCGTCGAGGACGAGAGGAGGAGACCAGAGGCTCCTCGTCGGGTCGAGGGGAAAGAGGGAGGAGAGGTCCGGACGGGTCCGAGGAACCCGGTTCGACCCCGAATTCGAAGATTTGAAACGTGGGGAGGCGAAGGGTCGTCGGGATGGGGGGTGCGGATTCCCTTACGAGGGAATCGCTCGCACGAGGGATGTTCTGTCCGCCTCGGTCGGTCCCTCGCGCTCGTGCCGAGGGAAATCTACCCCCCGACGATCTGCGTCGCTTCGGGGGAGTGGATCGGGTTCGTCAGTTCCGAGAAGGTGTTGGTGCTGCAGCCAACCATGACGGCGAAAAGGCGGGAAACCACGGGCTGAGAAAGGAACTCTCCCGGGGGAAGCCAGCCTTTCCCAACCACACAATCGGAACGTGCGGTTCAGAACGATCCTCGTTCCAAACCCCTCGAAGGATCGAATGGACAGGCTGGCGGACGAACGGTTGGAAAGGGAGATCCGTACTCGATCGTTCCCCTCTCCCTCTTCGCCTGGCAGGATGTCGAGAGGGAGATCACGTGAACGGGAGGGCCACGTGGGTCGCCACGTACGCAGGGTAAGGATGACACGTGTCCTCGCCGATCGCACGCGGTGCGTCGACGGATGCCACGTGGGTCCGTGGTCGAGGTCCTCCGCGACGTGCGGAACGGCGCCCGTCTCGCAAGCGGCAGACAAGCGTGCGAACGAACGAACGCGCACAGCGATCAAACCTTCGAAAACCCTGCGGATGCCTCGCACGGAGGCTCGTGAGGCGCCCAGCATGACACCATGCATGACGAGGCCTCATTCGAAGAACTCAAGCCGGTCCCACTCGAACATCCGAAATTCGAACGTTCTTCCACCCGTACAACCGTGCCCGGTTTGGTGAAGCACGAAAGCTGATTGGTGGTCTGGTGCTCACCGCGGACGGTGCGTGCAGGTCGGAGATCCACAGGCCCCGACCACGTGTTCGGATTCCTCCGAGGGGAACGATCTCCCGAGCAGGTCTCGCCAGGAAGACCCAAACGAATGGTACGACAGGTTTGGCCTGGTTGTGTTGGTCTTCACAACGAACCGAACCGAAGGGACAGACCTAGTCGAAACGGATGTGAATCCGCTCAGGGTTTACAGTTCTGCCTCCAAGACCGAGTCCTCACACGAAGGGCAAACGAGGATCGACAAACCCGGCATGTGGATCGTTGACGACATAAACTACGACGAATCGCGTTGTACATGAACAAACTCTCAAATTCGACAACTGATTTTCAAATACAGGCAAGTCCATTGATGCTAGTGCATCAAACGGAGTGGACTACTTGCGACTACTTCGGAGAGCGGTGCATGATCTACAATCGAGAGCCTTGACAAAGACACAACCTCCCCACCTCAATTCTCGTGCTTACAAGCAAACGAAGCGCAAACCGTTGTAGAAGTGTAGAAGATGCACGGAAGAGGTAGAAAAATGGCTCAAGAAATTTGCGTAATAGGGAGAGACGTACTACAAGCCAGTTCACAACCACGTCACAAGCCATGCGTGGAAAACGGAACTCAAAGCCCCGTGAAATTCAATTCAAAATGTCCGTCCTTTTTATGCGATCACCGTTTCTTTGTCCGAGTCGTCTAGGCTAGAGTTTTACTACCGCTCGGAAGTCTTGGCAATTTCCAACTTCGAATTACATGCGGTAATTGCGATAGGATTTGCAATGTAACAACTTAATGGTCAAAATGTGACTGTCGTGTCATCTACACCTAGCCGGCTAATTGACATCGAATTTGTGTAGCAACCGAAAAACGTGAGCAATATTTGGTTTCAATTTTGTGTCCCAGCACTCATGAAGATTCAAGTTTGCAGTTCTCATCATTTAGGAGGTAAGAATCAAGCCATCGGTGATCTCAACTTCAACATGTTTCTTTCGTATGGTGCTCTCCTCACAAACACTTGTCGACAAATAGAACTTGCATGTATGCTCCCGTTGCTAATCAAACGACATAAGATGACAACGATGCATGGTGGATGTCAAAAGGAGACAGGGAAGAGAGAAGACGAAAAAGCAGAAAGCAAAAAGTGAAGAGTATGATTGAATTTAGCGACTTTTGTCAAAAGAAATCGCGAGAGAATGCAATCAACATCAAACATTGAGGTAAGGACATTAGTCCCTTGAAAATGCTTCTACCACCTTGCAATGTCCTTTTATGCTCTCGCAAGGTCCCCAAGCCTGCATGCTAGAAGAGACTCATGCATCTTTTTGCGCACTGACAGTGTACGATCGAATTGTCCACGATCCGATTTGTTGCAAGTCGCTCCAAGCCAACATGGTTTCTTGACGCAACTCTTTACCTCGTCTTCTCGTTGCAATTCCCTGCAAATGCACCATGTTGTAGTAGGTTACTCGAAAGCCAAGTGTTACACAATAGGAAAAAGCGTCTCCGGTGGAGTACACGCAGTCCTTTGCAAAGGGTGGCTCCTTGGAAGGTATGAGGTACATCCTTACGTAGCTTTGGCGTCTTTTTCGCATCTACATGCTTATACCAAGCGGTATACAAGGCGTGGATGCGTGCTTCTCGATCACAAAGAGGAGTCTATTATCAAAGCAAGTGATGGCACCCTTGCTGGCCGCTCAAGGAGTAGACGGTTGAGGGTCGTGTTCCAAAAACCTTGTGGATCATTAAAACCCAACGTTCCAACCGTGTGGTCCTCTTATGGCCACGTATTCCTCCTATCCGCGCGTGCACTATCTCATACGTCCAATTCTCCCCTTGGAAGATACGTTTTCCTAGTTTGAAGTTTATCTCTAGGTATTTTGCTTGGGTAGAGCAAGCCACCTAGACGCAGTCCTTCGTTCTCACGGTTCCCAGGCTGAGTTCTCTTGCTCAAGGGGAGCAACTTCACGGCATGAGGTCATTTTTTGTCGTGGAGCAAACACTCCATTCCAGAGTAGTTTGCCAGAATTATAACGTGAAGGCCAAAGAGGTATCCACAACTGTGAATACGATTGTACCTGACCTGCTTCAAGGAAGCTGTCCCTGCCTAAAATTACACCAAGTTGCTGCCCCAATAGATACAAGCGCTAGTCTCTCCGAGTGTGACTGCCTCGAACACACTCAGCAAAGACGTCGATCGGGGCACCAATCACTCAAAGTCCCTATGTTCAACTTGGGATGCATTGAAGTCCCCTTTGTGTTTGCTGAATCCAGTTGCTGAAGCTTCTGTCGGTTTGGAGCGCAGCAGTTGAAAATAGGATGCATCAAGATCACCCTTGAAATACATTACAGAGCATCATTCTCTTTTGATCCCTTGCAAATTCTTGCTCACCCTGCGACCAGGCTGGAAAGTGACCAACATGGGCTTCCATTGACACGCAGGAGCAGGCTGTTTCGATCAATTGTCTCCGTTTCAAATCACTTTAGAGAAGGTTCTTCCCTAGACTGAACAATGTGGACACTTAGTATCACCTTTGACGTGCGCTAGGTCCGTAAAGTCTGATTCTTCCCGTTCCGTGAGGAGTCACGCCTCTGGTGGATCCATCTGAACCTGCAGAGTTTGGTTGATGGATCCCATGGATTTGCGATGGAAAGGCAAGGGTGCTTGGTGGCTGCTCAGAGAATGTAAACCATGTATTGACTCGTGCATGTGTCGTATGGCCGCTCGAGTTTGCGCGGCGGATCCAGCCTGCACTACCATCCCGTACGCTCAACACCGTTGTCCTTGCTGGCTGGCTGGCATTTCTTCCTTCCCAACGGATTAGAAACTCCCACGGTGGGATCCATGGATCCAGGTCTCTCCATCGTCCGTTGTCATCGATCAGATCACTCGCGACGGCTTGGTTCCCTTCGGCTCCCTCGCGTTCTTGTTCTTGTCTCTCCCAGCTCGTGTTCGATGGCTGCAAGATCTGCATCTGCTTCGGACGCTGGAATGCAGAGCGAGAATCCGTTGTCGGTGCGAGACCTTTGACGACTGGATGGTGCAGCAGCACCGTCCTCTGCCCACTTGGCCATTCCCATCCGCAAGAAACCAGGAAACACGGCCTGTTCGTAGTCTTGCTGCGCTGCAGACTGCATCGATGCCGGATGTCACCAAACTCAGCTCCTTTTTTCTTCCACAGCACGTCGCGATTGCCTCCGATCCGTCTTCCGTCCGTTGGACGTGTGGCGAATGTGCTTGGCTGGGACGCACGTCTGCTTCTTCGAGGCTTCCAGAAACGCGGTTATGTTCCACCGACCGCTCCTGGACGTGTTCTATGGTCCTCTTCGACGTGCAGATGCTTGCTTCGAAGGCAGAAGTAAAGACGTGGACACGTGATTCGTGCGCTCGTGCGCCTCGACGTCGCCAGTGGCCCAACCGGTCGAGGCGACCTCCTCGCCTCCGCGTGCCAGCCAATTCGACGGTACGCGCAGAGGATCTCCTCCTTCTTCCTAGGTAGCTGGGACCGTTTGCCGCCTCCTCTGCGCGCATCGACGCATTTCGTCCCGCTCCTTTCTCCGGTCCTTCTTCCCGGTCATGTCTTCCTTTCGAACCCGGATCCAATCGGGTTCGAACCCAAAGTAGACCGAGGATGCGTCGGTTTCGTGTCCCTTTCGCCTCGTTCGTGACGTGTGGTGAGACGGATGGAGCAACTGTTTGCATGTCCACCACCACGGTGTTGTGTTGTGCATTGGACCGGTCTGCTACCCGTTGTGGCAGCTGCTACCACTGCTTGTGGCCTTGGTGCAATTGGAAAACACCTGCAATGGCGGAAGATGGTGGAAGGCATCCTCGCGCGGTACAAGAGGACGGTCCGATGTGCTTGGAGAGTAGAAAGCGAAGTAAACGCACACACGGCAGCCAAAGCAACCCATTGATATGTGTAGGGAACGGACGTGCCAAAGTCAAAAGAAGGAATGGTGAAGAAGGCGACAGGACGAGGATGCCGTGACGCCTAAACAAAAATCGCTAGAGCAGCGACGTCCAAGCGGAGTCCTAGAGGAATGCAACCACGAAGGCAAACCAGATGAAACGGCACGAGATACATACATCCTACGCCACGCACTTGTGTTCACACGAAACCTCGGGTAGAGAATACTTGAAACCAAACGAACGAATACGAGAGCAAATATGTGGCACTTCCTAGAACCATTCGCAGATACAACAAGAGAAGACATCTCATTCCCACGTTCTCTTGTCTTTCTGCTTGTTTTGATTTTGTCGAAATCACAACCTCATGTGTAAACGTGCCTTTACTATGTACTGCCCTGGGAAACTCACGTACTCGATTCATGAACGTGGAAAGGTGGGAATGTCAAGTGGCAATTTGCTCGGAGTCATGATCCTTTTCGATTTTGGTGACCGGCTAGATGTAGAAGTATTCGCAAAGTGTTGGATGTCCATTTCACATCTCCCAACATGCAATGGCTCCGGATTTGTGGCCAACAACAACCGTGGACGAATTCACCCACTCCAACACAAGAAGTGCACTAGCTTGTTCGGCAATGTCGAGAACATCAAGGAAGTTCGGACCTTTGGAATCACTTGGCATGTACATGGCACGTGATCCCTTGGACTCCCAAAATACAAAAGGCCCCGTGGACTAACAATTGGCAGGAATCTTGTCTTGCCATGGCCTTACGTGGCTGCCTCGAATGAGGATTTGTGGGCATGGAAAAAACGACGGACCCATCCCGCTAGCCCTTCCCCATCAAATGGCCACACTTGTGTGGCAGGTCCCTTGTTGCTTATTGTTTCTTCACCAAAAACATGAAATGCACAACTTTTGACTTTCGAAGTAACACCCTTGATCTCAAAGCTTCCGCTTTAATCCCCATTTTAGACGTGAACAAGCTTGTTCAATGAACCGGCCACCACCCACTCTCTAGAGGATTCTACACGAAGGGCATTGCTAGCATCGTCGATCTATGGACAACTCATAAACTCCTTTTCGATGCGAATGTCGAGGTACAAATCACCTCCTCTTCCAATTTGCTTGATGATTGCCTTGGAAAGAGTGCGAGCTGCCACGGATGTGGTGAGGGATTCGAACCTCATTGCCGACTCGCCTTTTGCCAATGCCACGATCCGCACATCTTTGCCATACGTTGAAACAAATTAATCGGAATTGGAATTCGAATTGCAAGCGATTGATTCCACCGATCCTTTCCTTTACTCACCTTCTTGAAAGCAATTAATCGAGGGAAGGAGTTGGCCGATAGTGAGATCCAAAAAACGTGATGTAGTTGTTTTCTTCTCCACTTGCCAATCATGTAGGAACAATCCCTACGCCTAGACACAGTGTGCATCTCTTCGTTCAGTCTGCCTCGTAGATCTTTTTTCTTCAATGCGAGTTCTTGCACTAGTATTTCTCCTTCGTGTGACGTAGCAGCCACATTAGGAGTACCTTCGCGAGCCTCACATCGATTCAGAGCCATGATTGTGTCCTCTACCTCGGCTGCTCAATTTTGTTCCATCTCTTCCGGTTCTTCCACGATTACTTCCCGGCCTTCCTTGGCCGTGAAGTTTTCTGTGATGTGCACCAAAGGATCCACCATAGGTGCACGAGCACGAGGACCATGTCGTTGTTGTTTGTGTACAAGTTGTATGCTAGATCACCACGGCCCAAGCAGCAAGAACAAGAGATTTTCCCATCATCTTCCTATCAGATCCATCGAAACGTGAAGTGCATCATCTCTTTTAGGGAATTCCTTTACCAAGGGCGGAGAGATGGTGGTCCTATGAGACCTAGACAAAAAGAGGTTGGATTGCCGGTGTGAAGAGAACCAACCATGCACCGTGTTGCGTCCGCACGAGGTAGAGGACGAGGACCTAGACAAACAACAACGGCATGCATGTCGTCTGCCACGTTGACCTTGGCTCCGTCGTGCGCATCACAATCGAAGGCCTGCACCAACCCAAGTCGTCCCACCATGCTTGTTCACTGCAAAGTTTCCCCGCATGCTTCTTCAACGGGCTCGGCTGAACCAAGGGGAACGTAGATCTGGCGGGAAATCCGATCTTGTCGATAAGGTCTTCCCGCGAGTTTGTACGATCGCAGATCCACGTGCAGGCGGTTTCCACGTGCGCTTGGCTGCGTGTTGTTGTGGATCGCGATGAAGAAGGAAGTGATGGTGATGGACGATAGCGCTCCGGTGTGGAGGAAGAGCGCAGGCGAGCTGATGGCGGGCGGAACGGCCGGTGCCTGCGTGGAGGCGGTGCTGTATCCATTGGACACCGTCAAGACCAGGCTGCAAGCTGCACGCACCAAAGGCGGATGGCGTGCGTTGGTGTCTAGCGGAGGCGGGAAAGGACTGTATGCTGGACTGATGGGCAACTTGGCAGGCGTGTTTCCTGCATCCGCGCTGTTCTTAGCCGCCTACGAACCCATGAAGAAGAAAATGCTGCATTCGCTGCCCAAAGAATACTCAGCCGTAGCGCATCTGACCGCTGCAGCGGGAGCTGGCGTGGTCTCTTCCCTCGTGCGTGTGCCTACCGAAGTCATCAAACAGCGAATGCAAACAGGACAATTCAAGAGCGCCGCCTCTGCCGCGAAAGAGATCGTGAGGAAGGAAGGGATCAGAAAGGGCATGTATGCTGGATACGGTGCTTTCCTGCTAAGAGACCTTCCATTCGATGCAGTAGAATTCCTGGCGTATGAGCAGATGAAAATAGGCTACCGAAAGTTTGTAGGTGGGCGGGAACTGCGCGGAGAAGAAGTGGCTGCAATCGGTGCGTTGGCCGGGGCGGTAACCGGAACTGTCACTACCCCCTTGGATGTCATCAAGACAAGGCTCATGGTGCAAGGATCGGGTAGCCAGTACAAGGGCGTGCTAGACTGTGCAGCCACTATCGTGCGGGAAGAAGGGCCCAGTGCCCTGATGAAAGGCGTGAGCGCACGTGTGGGATGGATCACCTTGGGCGGCTGCGTCTTTTTCACCTGCCTGGAGAAGTCCAAGGAGTTCTACGCCCCGAAGAAAAAGGTGGCCTTGGAACTGTAGGGGCAGAACCGATCAGCTAGGTTACGGACAAACGTGGACCATGGACCTTTGGCGGTGGGAGAGATCCTGCCTGCCATCCCATACCTCTCGTCCTCTGGAACGGTCCCCTTGAAGATGGTACGGGGTCGATTGAATATTTTTTCGTACGATTTCATGCAGCCAGCAATAAATTGCTTCTCCTGCACCGCACCCCTTCGTGTTCGTGAAACTGCTCTCGTCGTGTACGGTCGTCGGTTGGATTCACATGGGGGAAGCGAGGACAAGAGACTATTGGAGGGGTTCGCGGATGGATTTCGAAAGGGGGAGAATCCTGGGGCGTTTGCAAACTCTTGTGCGCCATTGCATATCCCGTTGTTGCACGGGTCCCGTTTCCTAGCTCTGCCTGTCCCTAATGTACAGTGCTAGTGCATAGAGGGGTGCGGCTTTTTCCTGTTCAAAGATCGCGAGTTCGGCCACGGCGCCGTCGATGAGTTCCTGGGCCACCTCCTTGCTTCTTTCCAGTCCGAGAAGCTTGGGATAGGTGGATTTCTCGGACAGGAGATCTTTCCCGGCCGTTTTACCCAGGACTTCGGTCGGTTGGGTCACGTCCAGGATGTCGTCGATGACCTGAAAGGCCAATCCGATGTTCCTGGAGTACCTGGCCAACGCATCGAGTTGCGTTTCCGTGGCTCCACCTATCCTTGCTCCGCACACCACGGCGGCTTCCAGGAGTGCTGCGGTCTTGTGTTCGTGGATGTATTCGAGGGTGTCTAGTCCCACTTCCCCGTTTCCTTCGGATTGGAGGTCCACCACTTGTCCTGCCACGAGTCCTTCGCTGCCCACGGCACGTCCGAGATCCGCCACGACTTGCAGCACGCGTTCTGCGTCGACGCCTTGGGTGTACCTCGCGATGTGTTCGAATGCGTACGAGAGCAGCGCATCTCCTGCCAAGATGGCGATCTCTTCGCCATACACCTTGTGGTTGGTGGGTTTCCCACGTCGGAAGTCGTCGTTGTCCATGGACGGCAAGTCGTCGTGGATCAACGACATGGTGTGGATCATTTCCATGGCGCACGCCGTCGGCATCGCCGCCTCGACGCTTCCGCCGACGAGCTCGCACGCCGCCAAGCACAGCACCGGTCGGATCCGCTTCCCGCCGGCCAGCAGCGAGTAGCGCATGGCTTGGTGGATGAGCTTCGGATGCTGTTCCGGCACGCACGTCGCCAGCGCCTGCTCCACCTCCTGCGCTCGCTTCGCCATGTACGCTTCGAACTCGAACGTCGCGCGCGCGTGCAGCTCGCCGTCCTTCGCCGACACGTCCGTGGCGTGCACCTGCAGCCTCGCCGTGCGCGCCTCCCGTCGCCTCGACGCGGATGGCAGGCGCACCGCCGCCAAGGACGTCGCAGGAAGGATCCGTGCGGCCATGGCGATGATCAGGACGACGTCGCACGTGCGACGAGCGCGTCCGACGTGATGCGACACGTGATGCGGCACGTCGAAACGCACGTGCGCGCGACCGCGGACATCCCGCCCTTCCCGCGGAGGAATCGTCGGTGGGGGAGAGGGGGTCCTCGACGGGGGACGGAGAAGATCGCGGGGGTGGCGCTTCGGCGCGTGGTCGAAAGTCGGGCGGACCGTGGGTGGGAGGATGGGCAAGGCTCCGGAGATAGGACGTGTGCCGCAGAGGAGTGATCCGGATTCGATCCGAAGGGACGTGTGGAGGAAGGTGTCGTCCAATGGACGAACACCACACGTGAAAAGCGTAGGAACACGTCGCAAGACACACACCAAGGTGGCACACACGTGCGTGGAAGACGGTAGGCGGCGTGGGACACCACGAAGGACCAGGGAGGGTGGATGGAAAAGAAGAACGTAAGGAACGGATGCGTGCCGTCGCGAGAAGGACGAACCCTAAACCAATCAGCCATGCCAAAGGAGAAATGCCAAGCGGTTCCGAGAGATTTGTCCCCGTAGACACGCCGTCACCGAGAGAAAAAGAGACGATGGACGTGTCGATCAACAACGCGCGAAGGATCGCGATGGGCTTGAGCCGATCCCGTAGGAGAGAAGGGTGCGTGCTCGTCATCGAGACTCGTGGCCGAAACGAATAGGTACCACAAGCGTGACGCTTGGTAAGTCGCTCACACCACGAATTCTTTGTGAAATGTGGCGATCTCCCCACGGATCGCTATGAAAGGAATCGTTTCGACGATCCATCAACGAGCCAACACATGAATACTCGATTGATGCCGTTCCTTCCACTCTTGCACGTCCTTTTGAACATGGCATCGGGAAAAAGTCTACCCTAGTGGAGTCGACCCCACACACACCTTGTTGTCTTCCGAAAGATGACACGCAAATTGCTTGATGATGCGATGCATCGATTTTTCTTTGTCACTTGTGCGATCGATTGTGCAATACAAAAGAACTTCTAGAAATTGCTTGTGCACTCATCCGTGTCTCCATAGGTGAATCGACGCTCTCAATTTGCATCGAGGAGACTTGCAAGATCTACTGTGTCCCATGGAATGCTCATGCGAAAGATGCAAGTGGCACAAGAAAGGATCATGCAAGAGGGACGGCTCAAACTTGGTACAACCGGATAGAACGTTGTGGTCGAAGCATCGGAAGGAATGGTTGGAGCGTAGTATAGATGTGAAGGAAATCCATACGAAACTTGGTGGGAGGGGGCATGTTCATGCGCGCAATTTTCGACGACCCGACGCTGCGTGGGGAATTTTTGGCGAAAGAGAATCCCCACGAGCTCGCGTGCCACAACGATATGTCTGATTTCGTTCATATCCCGGGATAACCATAGCCGTTCCATGTGGACGCACATTGTTACATCTTTTCTCTCCCGTTGTCATATTGTAATTTTCCATAGGCACCTAGATTATTTATTTCTTTCTCTCCAAGATTTCAAGTCCACCCATTGCACGTTCCCGCCCGGTTGAATCTCCTTATCATCTTTTTCATCACTCGTGGTGATGCTTCATCGCGCTTCATATAGTCCGCGGAGGAAATTGGACACACAAGAAGCGTGGAGAAGATCCGGCCCTCTACAAAACGAAGGCGGTCTTCCTTTGTTGAGGCTTTGCCCCTCGGTTACACATTTTTGACCGGTTTTCGTTGTCCTTGATACCCGCCTCTACTAGCGCAAGGAGGAGAAATTGCAACGCCTCTTTTGAGGCGTGCACAAGTGCTTGATGGCGCGTGAATTCTCTCTAGAGCGGCGCCATGGATGCTACAATCTCAAACAAGGAAAGCCCCTGAAGAGGTCTCCATTGACTAAAGCGAGTGGTATGTACGCAACTCCTACACCCATATCAAAGCAAACGATTTATTGGGGATCACATCATCCACCGGACGCCCCGGAACCATTATTCGTCCAATCGCATCTTCCACACAACGTCCTCCCGCTTCGTGTCCCATGTTCCCAATCTTCGCCGACGTTCGCCTCCGGGTCGCTTCTACTTCGTACGCTTCTATTAGACGAGCTCTTCCAATTCTCAAGTCAATTGATCCCGGGAAGTTTCCGGTCAAACTGACGCCAGTCAAGGTTTAGCCTTTTCAAGCCATAGGAGCTTGCAAGGGTTGGGCTCGTAAGGTGCCAATCCCATCTAAGGTGACCGTCGTTTGGATGGTGCGAAGGATCTTGCCCACTCATGGGTCTTACGTGTGTTGTTACGTTCCATGCTTCTGGATGCACAACTTGCCGTACGGTTTCTCGACCAACTCCATCCGTTGAAGAGACCTACGACCTGAACGATGACCGAACAATGAATGGACACCAAGGGACGTGCATGTGACATATCAAGCAAGAAAACTCGGACTAGAGAACGGCTTTACCAAGGACGCACACAACAACACAAACAAATGAAAAAAAAACATACACTCGAATAGAAAGAAAAAGAAATGAACGGGCTCTCATTGAAATGCACAAGCAATGACGGCATCGAAGAAGGATGCTAACAAAGAACAACAAAGATTGGATCAAGATGCACCAAGGAACAAACAAGGACAATACATCGGAAACATGCAACGAATGATAAAAAAGCACGAAACATACAAGCGATTTTAAAAGAAACGACTTGGCAAAGGAACCGTCCCACTTGGATGCGTATAGCTCGCTTTCCCTCAAGTTACACCCTCGGCCAATCGACCGACAAACAAACGAACAAACGAACCAACCACATGATTCAACTCACTAACACCAACGTCCGGGTGGAGTCGCTTGTCCTCTGCTCCGTTGCCTTGCATTCTCCCATCGTTGCATTTCAATCCATTCCATTCCGTCATCCTCCATCTCTTGCATCCTTTCCTTGCCTTGCATTCCATCCATCGCATTCCATCGTATGGTCCATCCATTCCATAGATCGTATTGTTCCATGCATCCTTGCCATGGCATTCCATCCATCCCATTTGCCATGGCATTCCATCCATCGCATTAGCCATGGCATGGTCCATCCATCCTGTTCCATCCCATTTGCCATGGCATTCCATCCATCGCATTAGCCATGGCATGGTCCATCCATCCTGTTCCATCCCATTTGCCATGGCATTCCATCCCATTTGCCATGGCATTCCATCCATCGTATTCCATCCATCGTCTTCCATCCATCCATTCCCTGGTGGTGTGGACTTGGCACGTGGTGGAGAGGGGAAGGGAACGGTTTGGACTCCATCCATCCGCTGCACAACCAAACGTGTGTCGACCGCGATCACGACCACGTGCAAGCGCGTGTGTGGGACGTGTGCGACTCGAAGCATGCACGTGCGAAGCACCAAGGCGATCCGACGTGCTCGTGGCGTCGCGAACTGCCGCACCATGCGTGCAAGAGCCGGAAACGGCGTGGCGGAGATCCAGAAGGACGTGCCGGTGCCGATCTCCACCACGTCGACGTGGAAAGCGTTGCAAGAACACGTGCACGACGTGAAGAAGATGCACCTGAGAGACCTGATCCAGAACGAAGCGCGCGTGGAAGGCATGGTGAAAGAACACGACGGGATGTACGTGGATTTCTCCAGGCAATGCGCCACGGAAGAGACCATGAAGCTGCTGCTGGAGCTGGCAGAGACCAGCCAGCTGCGACAGAAGATGCAAGCCATGTTCGAAGGACAACACATCAACGCCACCGAAGACAGAGCGGTGCTGCACACCGCCCTGAGAGCGCCGCGCAACAAAAGCATCGTGGTGGATGGAAGAAACGTCACCCCAGACATCCACCTGGTCCTGGATCAAATCAAAGAATTCAGCGAGAAAGTCAGGAACGGAGAATGGCTGGGCGCCACCGGGAAACCTCTCAAAGACGTGGTCGCCGTCGGCATCGGAGGATCCTTCCTTGGACCCCTTTTCGTGCACACGGCGCTACGCACCAATCCTGAAGCTGCGCTAGGAGCGCAAGGAAGGCAACTGAGGTTCTTGGCCAACGTGGATCCAGTGGATGTGGCAAGGGCGCTCAATGGACTGGATCCAGAAACCACGTTGGTGGTTGTGGTCTCCAAGACGTTCACCACCGCCGAAACCATGCTCAACGCAAGGACCGTGCGCACCTGGATCACAACGGAACTTGGAAAGGATGCCGTGGCCAAGCACATGGTGGCCGTCAGCACCAACCTGAAGCTGGTCAAGGCTTTCGGGATCAATCCCGAAAACGCGTTTGCCTTTTGGGATTGGGTAGGGGGCAGGTATTCCGTGTGCAGTGCCGTGGGGATCCTCCCGCTCGCCTTGCAGTATGGTTTCGACACGTGCGAGAAGTTCCTGCGTGGGGCCAACAGTGTGGACGAGCACTTCCTCAACACACCTTTTGAAGACAACATACCCGTCCTGTTGGGACTCCTGAGCATCTGGAATGTGTCTTTCCTCGGATACCCCGCTCGTGCAATTTTGCCGTACTGTCAAGCGTTGGCAAAACTTGCCCCGCACATCCAACAGGTGTCGATGGAGTCCAATGGAAAGGGCGTGGCAATCGACGGCACCCGCCTGCCGTACGAGTGTGGAGAGATCGACTTTGGTGAGCCTGGTACCAACGGACAGCATTCCTTTTACCAGCTGATTCATCAAGGGAGGGTGGTGCCTTGTGATTTCATTGGGGTGGTAAAGTCCCAGCAGAGCGTGTATCTGAAAGGAGAGATCGTCTCGAACCACGACGAATTGATGTGCAACTTCTTCGCTCAGGCAGATGCCCTGGCATGTGGCAAATCAGAGATAGAGTTGCGTGCAGAGTCTGTTCCAGACCACCTCATCCCCCACAAGTCTTTCACGGGTAATCGTCCTTCCACATCCATTCTCTTGCCCAGTTTGGATGCATATACGACAGGACAGATCTTGTCCTTGTATGAAGCTCGTGTTGCCGTGCAGGGCTTTGTCTGGGGCATCAACAGCTTCGACCAATGGGGTGTGGAGTTGGGCAAGGTGCTGGCGTCTCGGATTCGGACCACCATGAACCGCGCCAGGACGGAGAACAAGAAGCTTTCCTCTGGAGATGGGTTCAATCCTTCTACGATGAAGATGATCAATCGGTATCTCGAGGGCAAGGCGCAGTTGCTGTATCCGGAGCCAAAAGATGTCTTCCCTTGCGACATCATCAACAGCGACGAGTGCCGTCCCCCGACATCGTATGTATGATAGACTGTTCCTACTGTACCCTGAAAGTCCCTTTGCTGTTTGCGTGAAGGCATGGCTTTTGTCGGAACATCCCCATCATTAATTGACCCGGCCTCTGTTTATCTTCGAAACTCCTTTCCTTCTATGAACACATGATGGTTGGCTTTTCGGCGGACTTGGTCGATTCTCCAGCCAGTGCAGAGTTGCTACGCGCTCCCCAGGCGCGGGCTGCGATTTCTCCTTGAACAGTCGCTTGGTTGATTCACGGCCAAGGTAAAGGCACACGAAGGAGGTGAATGAAGATTCCGCCACAAAGAAAAGCGGTGGAGCGCGGGAGAGAATGCAAGCAGGTTTAAAAGTACATTTCAATGACAAAGCACGGAACGCTTGCATTGACGCCGCGGTGTCGGGCATGTTTGTATTCCTTGCATGGTAAAGAAGGCATGCCATGGACCACCCACTTCTCTGCAGTATACAGGTGTAGGAAGCGGACCGTGGATGTTCGATCATGCACAAACTACAGGAGTGTTCGTTTCAAAACAAAAAGGACAGTGGAATTCCATGCGTTGGTGTGAGACTGGCACAAGCAGCACCATGGATTTCCACAAGGGGAATACCATTGGCTCCGGTTCTCACGAGGACGTCTGCTTGTAGTATCGTTTCCTGTATTCTCTGGCGTAGTCCAGTCGATCTACGATCCAATTGAACGCCACGTAGATCCAGTTCCACGTCTGGACCAGCATCCACAGGGCCACGCCTTTCGCTTGCATCGTCATGGTGGCTTCCTTCTTCGGGACATTCCGACGTGCGGTACGTCCGGCATTCGCACGCACCGGTCCCGTGCGAACGCAAGACACGTTCCTAACGTAAGGACGCATGGACAGGTGCGTTTTCACGCGCCTTGTCGCGCGCATCTTCGTCGTGAATGGATTCGAAATGTGCGCTTCGAAGACGAAAAATCGACACGACGGTTCGTGGACCCTGCCTTTTTACGCGTCTGAAATCCGCTCCATTCCACGGTGGAAACGGGGCGTCGATCGACGAACGAGGCGAGAATGAGACGATGCATACCGAGGGAGAATATTCCCCGATGCGGACCGTTCGATGCGGATCGGATCCGGATCGACAGGAAAACACAGGGAAATCCAATCGTATCGAGATCTTTATCGAGATCTTTATCGAGATCTTTGGAGAGAGGCATCAAGTGGTGGGAGGTCGCATCGACCTTGGACGACTTCCAAGCGGCTCTCTTCGTGCACCGTCTCCCTCATACGACGAGAGAACACGTCGTGGGAGATCCGAAACGCGTCCTTGGATGCGTCGCAGCCAAGGAAAGGAAGATCCGGGCGCGGCGGTCGTCGCCAACGCTTCCGTCAGAGGCGTCGCACGTCCAACGGTCCACTGCACGCGTGGGAAAGATTCGCATCGACAACCGACAGAACCACCCCTCCGTTTCGACCACAACCGACCGTCGGACGGGTATCGCTCACAACCAGACCCGTTCGCTTTGGGAATCGATATCGCCCACAACCGTTTGGGCTTGGCGGCGGGCCCCTTCCTGTGCCGTCTGAAAACCCTCCTTGTCCTCTGTCCGTCCCTCCCTGTGTTTCTCTGACCCCCGTCTTCCCGGTCCCTGTGTTTTACTCACGTCGAAGGTCCACCTGCAAAGGAGGGATTTTGGAATCCATTCTGCGACCGCCATCATCACGTGCGTGCGACGTCGCAACAGCATTACTGCGACGCATTCGAAGGCATCGAAGCGTTCCTGCGACGTGCGAAGATGGCGAAAGCGAGGCTTGCCGAACAGGTGCGTGGCTGGTGCAGATCTGGACGCGTCGGATCGACATGTAGCAAGGAGGAAGGAAGCTGACCTGTCCTGTGGCTCTGCATGGACTTGCTTGTGGTCCTGCATCCATGAAACGATGGAATTGGGATCATGAACAGGATCTGGCCCAGTTGGATGTGACCCAACTGCATCCTCTGTCTCCAGAAGTGATTTCGAGACAAGCCACCATCAACATCGGTACGATCGGACACGTGGCCCACGGAAAATCCACCGTGGTGAAAGCCATCTCCGGCGTGCACACCGTGCGGTTCAAGAACGAACTGGAAAGGAACATCACCATCAAGCTTGGTTATGCCAATGCCAAAATTTACAAGTGCGAGGATGAGGCGTGCCCGAGACCACAGTGCTATCGGGCGTACGGAAGCAGCAAAGAAGACAATCCAGTGTGTGAAGTGCCTGGATGGGAAGGTAAAAGGATGAAGCTCTTGCGTCACGTGTCCTTCGTAGACTGTCCCGGGCACGACATTCTCATGGCTACCATGTTGAACGGGGCTGCGGTCATGGATGGAGCGCTGCTGCTCATTGCCGCCAATGAGACGTGCCCCCAACCACAGACGTCTGAGCACTTGGCCGCCGTGGAGATCATGAGGCTCGGCCACATCATCATCCTGCAGAACAAGGTGGATCTCATCCAGGAAAGCGTAGCTGCCAACCAGCAGGAGGCCATCCAGAAGTTCATTCAAGGCACCATCGCCGATGGCTCCCCGGTCGTGCCGGTGTCCGCCCAGCTCAAATACAACATCGACGTGGTGTGCGAGTACTTGGTGAACAAGATTCCAGTGCCGGTCAGAGATTTCACATCCTCCCCAGAAATGATTGTGATCCGATCGTTTGATGTGAACAAGCCTGGATCGGAAGTGGACGAGATTGAGGGTGGTGTGGCCGGAGGTAGCATTCTGAAGGGTGTCCTTAGAATGGGTATGGAGATCGAAGTTAGGCCTGGCATGGTGAGCAAGGACAGTCAAGGGAAGCTCAAATGCACCCCTATCTACTCGCGGATAGTATCGCTGAAAGCCGAGCAAAACGACCTGCAGTTTGCAGTTCCTGGCGGGCTGATTGGTGTTGGCACCACGATGGATCCCACCCTCACAAGGGCGGATCGTCTAGTAGGACAGGTTCTGGGAGCGGTTGGCGCCCTTCCGGAAGTCTTTGTAGAGTTGGAAGTGAATTTTTTCCTGTTGCGCCGCCTTCTTGGAGTGAGGACGCAAGGAAATGAGAAAGCAGGAAAGGTGCAGAAGCTTCAGAAGGGGGAAGTGCTCATGCTTAACATTGGGTCCATGTCCACTGGCGGTAGGGTTCTGGCCGTGAAGAGCGATCTGGCAAAGCTGCAGTTGACTGCCCCGGTGTGCACAACCGAGGGGGAGAAAATTGCCCTGTCTAGGCGCGTGGATAAGCATTGGCGACTTATTGGTTGGGGTCAAATTCAAAAGGGTCTGGCCATGGACATTTCGAAGTGAGTCCTTCCCGTCAAGGAAGCTGCAAAAACGACCCTTCCACTTTGCTGCTTGGGATTGAAAGGTAAGAGCACTTTGATGCTGCATGAAATAGCACGTGCCACACACTGCACCAGCCACTGTGCTCCAAACAAGACAACTTCTTACCTTTGCACGAGATGTTCGTTCAGATTTTGGCTGCGAGAGGGAATTTTTGCCGAGTGTAATTCAAAATATTCTCACCTCTGGTACACCTTGTGCCAAGAGCAGCGAAATGTGCTTCCTGGCCTTTGCTATGAACGGCATTTGGCTTTCTTTTCAATTGCGTAGTGCACCCTTGAACATTGCCTACTTCGACCCTCAACTACGCAAAGAACTTTGCTGTGCCACACACTAATCTTCGACACGAGAAAATTGGAAGCAGTGAGCTTGCAAGTTGCAGAAACCCTAAAGAGTCTCTTTTCTTATCAGCCAGGTTGTGCACTCTTCCTTGTCTCTCAGTCTCCGATGCCTGGAAAAGGATAGTAACCAGGATTTTGCAGCTGAATGCAGCCACTGCTGCGCTCTTCTTTTTCGGTGCGCAAAGTGATCCTAACATCATAGCTGCGTGATGCGTTGGCTTTCATATCAACATGTCCCCAAATCCTGTCCCCTCGGCCTACAGGAAGCTGCGCAGTCAGCAAACATTTCACCTGTTGCCAGTGCGTTGGCGGCATTCCAGGTGCAGTGCTAAGCCATCCTTGCCAGTTACTCCCATCGAAAGCAACGTCAAACCATCCCACCAAGCCTTCTACCAACCCATCCCGCAGCGCAACCGTTTCCACCGGGACCCGGACGGTTTGGAGGTCTTCCTCACTTGCTTTGTACAGATCGAATTCATGCATGCTGGCTGCACCTAGCAAGCTGCCTGGTTCAACCAATCCAATTAATGGTTGGCTCAGGTAGCTTTGCACAGCTGTTTCATGCAAAGGCCGTAGATCTAGTCCTAGGTAGTCTGCATTCATCCAGAAAGAAGATGGTCCTTCCACCACCGCATGGCGTAGGAAGGGATTCTGAAAGGGAGCAAAGTGCAGTCGCGCACGGGAGGGATACATCTTTCCTCCTGGTTTGAGAAACTTGTCTCTGGCCGCCAGGAAGCTTTCCATCATGCGCTCGTGCAGGAGCAAGTTGCCCATCCCTTCGCATAGGATCACATCCACCCGTACCCCATCCAGCTGCAGGTCTTCCACTTGTGCTTGCAACACCACCATTTTGTTTTCCTCGATGGCTTTCCGGCACAGCTTCCTGGCGTGTTCAGCTGCACGGGAGGCTTCCACTGCATACACACGTTTTGCACCTGCTTGCACAGCAAAGAGCCCAAGTGCACCGCATCCACATCCACAATCCATCACCACCTGATCCATGAAATCCACCGGACCGTTTCGCTGCACCGCATTTCGGTACGCCCCGGTGCGCACGTGATCCAGCAGCAGGTTCTGGTGCTGGGGCAAAAATCCGTACCACCCGAAGTATGGACAGGGCGCCCCGGGGCGTGCCACCACCGTGGTGTCTTCGGACGCCGCCATGCGGTCCCTGTCCGATGCTTCAGCCGCCACCATCATCCAATGCATGAGCATGGAAGCATGTTGGATGGACAGGGTGGATGCATGGACATGCAAGACGCGTGCGGTCGCTCCAACCTGTCTCAATGGATGGATGGGACGTGCAGCTGATGGAAGCTAGCGCAGAGAGGAAGAAAAGAAAGGGGAATTACGGTGGCGGCGTGGTGCACGCCATGCTTGGTCCTCGGTGGAGCCTCAAACGGCATATGCAGGCTCAAGGTTGAATGCACAAGGACAAATACAAGAGGTGGAAGGTCTCGATGAGCAACACGGATGCATCGATTCAGGTCGCTTTCCAACTCTGTGAACAGGTGCCAATTTCGTACAAACAGTGTTCTTGCGAGCACGCTTGGAAGCATCGTCTTAAACAGTTCCGGTAGTTTCTAGATATAGAGAGGCCTTGGACACGCGCAGGATGTTAATGTACAATGCCAGAAATCTGGAATGCTTGTTCTAGGACACTGCAGGTATAATTTGTTTCGCGGCCGCTCCTTGTAGCAGAATGCACGGCTCGAAATCAAGGATCAAAGGTCTGCAAAAGGTGTCCATGCACGATTCTCCCAAGGGCTGCAGTCAAATGTAAGCCCCTAACCTTTACAACACAAGAGTTCATTAGCATCATTGCAGTATTATCAGCATTTCACGCCACATTGCTTTGACATCCTTACATTCAATGCACTTAAGCCCAAGCTCTGGCGGTAGCAGGCGTTTATGCAAGGGCAGCTTTCTGTTTCGGCCAACCAGAAGAGTTATATGCTCAAAACCTATACTTAGCAGGAAATTTCCAAGGTATGCTCTGACAAACCAAAGCTAGCACTATTACAAATAGTGAGCAAAGTAAATGAAAGCTGCTAGGCCATTGATGCTGTGCCAGCTGCTAGAGAGGCTTCCTTTGTGCATACACATACATTTGGAATAGAAATCACTGCTGTGGTTTGTGGCTTCTTGTGCTTCCTCACTGTTGTCAACCCAAGCAAGTAGAATGCGACTCTTCTTCAGCTTACGACTTTCACATGAAGGGAAGCCTTTGACCAATCATTGTTATGAACTTTCAATCTTGCCATCAATCAGTTGATAAGAAAAAATTCGAACACAGTGCACAGCCTACCATTGTGAAGGAAGCTGGCTGAAAACTTAATTTACGTGAAAATCAAGCATCTAGCAAGACCATCGTGCATTTTACTGGCCATGAGCCAAAGATGTACCAAATTCATGTGCAATGCGAGCATCAGTGAAACTACAGAAACACGGTCTTGACTTCACTGTCTGCATGAAAGGGTGAGACTACACTAGTCAGCTTGATGTGCTGGATATTTGACCAGTAAGAAAGTGCAGCATATGTGTAGCAAGCAACGGAGTTCCTCTCAAACAAAAATTTTGCAGCCGTTGCGGCATTGTTTGCTATGGTGATTGCGGCAGTTGGATCATGCAAGAGCCACTTTATTTTTTCTATCAAGTCACCCATGTCGAAACGAGCAGGGACATAGTGCACATACGGTTGTAACATAGGTTCATACCACTCTCCATAGCCTGCAAAGTGCCCCACTTGGACAATTGGAGACCCAGAAAGGAGTGCACGTTTGAAAACACCTGAGAAAGGGCCGAATCCATCCACAGCAACAATCACTTTATAGGACACAAACTCGTTCCACGAAAGGTACCGGAAGGACGCATCAAGCAGCCCATTGGAGGAACGCGCAATCTGCAAGAGCCTCGAACGCTCCCCGCGGTGTTGATTGTTTCCTCCTCTCCATATGGCTTGATTTTTTTTCTCATCCCATGAGGTAGGCGTCAACGTACGAGATTCGTTCAGATACATGGCAAGCAAATCCAAGTCTTGGTTTCCATGGATTGGAAGAGCAATAGTTCCTGAGCATGCAACGTAGTTGACATCTGCTTCATGTAAGCAAAACTTTTCGGAAAGTTCTGTGGAAGGCCCCTTCACACCAGGAATGCCACTGTCTTCGGTATTGACATGGAACGCAACTCTTGGTAGGGTTTGGATGCCAAGATGCCTCTTTGTCGTGTTGAAGAGCTTCACCACGTTGTCAACAACTCCTCCATGAACCATGTCTTTGTTTTCGATGTATGTGATCTTGTTTTGATTCAATAAAAAGGTGCCTTCGGACATCTTGCTCTCAAAGTCGAAAGGAACATGAGCTTGCTTCAAGTACCCTGCAAACGCATCGAATGTACGTTCCAAGTCAAAGCCTCGGCGTCGGTATTGGTCCAGGCACTCTTGCAGGACAACCGCGTCTCCTGGATCGGCGCTGGCTCCTGTTCCGCTCCATGCATCGTTGCTTCTCTCGCTCCAAAGCTTCCTCGCATGGAGGAAAGGCAACGAAACGGTCAAGAACAACCAACCAATCAAACGTGTCATGGACACCACCACATCCGTGTTGAAACTCGTGCACAACCTTCCCAACACTGTTGAGGATTCTATGTGTGGAAATGAACGAGGGCAGTCGTGAGAGATGAAGGAAGAGACATGGAAGGCTACCACAGATGAAGTTGCTTCCAATCTCGTGGAAGAAGAGCTACCAGAATGCAAGCAAAGGTGTGGATGTCTTCTCAAGACAAACCCTCTCGGAAACGAAGAACCGCGTGTTGTGATTTGTGTTTTGACCGCACGTAGGTCTTCCACGTGGGAGGATGCGTGAAACGTGTGACCTTGCTTCCAACTTTTCGTTTGATGCAAAACAATGTGTGATTGATCAAATGAAGGGATACTTATGTAAGTAATATACACCAAGTGGAGGTGGAAGGAAGACCTCGAGGTGATACTTGAAAAGGCGTTGGTCTACGTTGATAAGGGCATCTCCGCATGAACAGCTGCAAGGATTGAACAGAATCGAAGGAAGCATCGTCCTAGTCAGCTACAAGCCTAATTCAACACTTTATAAAGGAGTACCCTCCAATGAAACAAATACGTAATGACCCTCTCATACCTACCAACACTCACGTGCCATGTACAAGACTCAACCAAGGATCATGTCGACTCGCAAAGGGCTCGGAAGAAGGCATGGTCACGTTCCACCGATGGGTGTTGTATTGGAGGCGATCGGGAGTCCAAAAAGGCTTTGGTTTGCACAAAACGAGAAGAGACTCTTCCGTTCATGTATCAGGAATTGAAGACGGAAATGAGAGCGGAAGGTCAACGAGCGCTGGTGTTTCAAACATCCGAAGTCGATGCAAGCGACCAAGAGTGTGGCAAACTGATGTCTTGGACGTGCGCCATGTGTCCCCGTACCAATCTTTTGCGAAGCGTTCTTGTTAGAGTAGGAATACGCGTTGGACAAGTAAAAGAGTGAGATCAGCGCTCGAACCCTTTGCGTACGGGATGTACCTATGCATATCGACAGCTTGACACGATTCATGTATCGTTTCGATTAGTCATGCGTTTGTTACATCTCCATGAAACGATTGCATTTCTTTGCGCTACACGTCCCATTCTATGCGTCTCGCGTCTCTTCCCTTTGCATTTCCAAGAGTGGCGGTGTCGAGCCGTCCATTCTTGCTTTCTCTCTTGGTATCCGCTCGTCCAAGTCACACCACGCCATCCTTCGCTCGCCATCTCTCTTGTCCCAACGTCTGCCTCCACCACCGCTCCTTCGAGCGAGAAGAAACTCCCTCGGTTCGGGCCGTACCACCACGGACCCAATAAAAAAATCGAAAAAACGAGTCAGAAAATGCTTGCGACGCGTGTTTTTTCGACGTCGACGATGCCGCGCGCCATCGCGGCTATGCGCGCGCCATGTCGCGTCTCAGGCGCGCGTTTGCTGCGTCGTAGGACGATGGCACGTGCACAGAAGCGTTCACGAAAAGAGAGAGCGAAAAAAGAGGCGGAGGTGGAGTTCCAGCCGGTCGTGGAAGGTTCGGAGGAGCAGGATTTCTGGGAAGGAGAACAATGGGAACGTTTCGGCAAAGTGTCGACGTACGGCGTGGCCATCTTCGCTGCATTGGCCGTGGTGGTGGGATTTGTGGCTGCAAGCACGTACAACAGCGGTGCGACGTACGTCAAGTATCGAACGGATGGGAAGCCGGCCGAGACCGAAATGCAACAGCCTCAAAACTGAAGTTCGATGGACGGTCCCAAAAGACCACATGCACAAAAGGCATAGGAAAGACAATTCAATGACAAAGCAATGTGCAAACAATGAAAAGAGAAGGTCGAGTGTTCAGATCCACCGGCAAAAGCGCCAGCGGTGCATGGTACGCACTTCCAGGTTGGTCGAAATACAACCATGCCTGGGAAGCGCATCTGTACGGGTGGTGCTCGCATCCGATGTTTGATGCCCTACCACACGGTCAACAATATGCAGCCCTCGGCATCGATCCGGTCATCAAGGGCAAGGCACCACCTTCACCGCAGCGCATCTCTTGTCCACGTTGTGCATGGTCACCACTAAATCACCAGACCTCACCAGACCCTTGAGCTTAGCAAATTCCAAGGCCTCTTCCACGCACTGCTGGGCTGCGCCTGCAGGATGCTGCTTGGGATCCTTCGGCGATGTAATGTAGGGAATCAGTCCACGGGTAAGGAGACACTGTCTTGCTACCATGTGCCCACTGGCATCCCGCTCAGAAAACCCAATTGCACTCCGTCCCTCCCTTGGGACCACCCCCACAACCACTGGTACACATGGACGGTACTTCGACAGCAACCTCGCAGCATTTCCATTGGCCGCCAGTGCTACGATTAATTTGGCCCCTACTTTACTTGCCGTCGACACTGCAGAGGAAGCGAGGCTCTCAATCACCGAGAGATTGCCCCGAGCCATGGTTGTCCTCAGAAGTGCTTGACAAACTTCGTAGTTGTCAATGCACTTCTCTGCTTCTGTACAAATGCTTTGCATCACCTTGACAGCTTCGATGGGGAATTTGCCGGCAGCAGTTTCTCCCGAAAGCATCACGCAATCTGTGCCATCCAGCACCGCATTGGCCACGTCAGTTGCCTCAGCGCGGGTGGGTCTCGGATTGTTCACCATGGACTCCAACATCTGCGTGGCTGTCACCACGGGCTTTCCTGCCAGATTACACTTCTGGATCATCATTTTCTGCACGTGAAACATCTTTTCCAGAGGTATTTCCATGCCCAGGTCTCCCCTTGCAATCATGATCCCATCCGACTCCTCCACGACCTCATCAAGATTACGCAACCCTTCCTGGTTTTCTATCTTGGAGATGATGCGTATGAATTTCCCTTCCTCTCCAAGCACGTGACGGATGATCTTCACGTCCGATGCACTGCGCACGAACGATGCCGCGACAAAGTCCACCTGGTTTTTCACCCCAAATTCGATGAGATCCTGCTCGTCTTTTTTGGTAAGAATTGGCAGGTCTACGTTCACCCCAGGAAGGTTGCAATTTTTCCTTTCGCCGATGGTGGCCGTGTTCAGGCAGATCGCCTTTGCATACCCTTGGTCACTGTTCACGTCTGTCACACGCAGCATGAGGGATCCATCAGCCACCAGGATGATGTTTCCAGGACGCACCACGCGCGCGAATTTCGCGTAGGAGATGGCGATGGTTCCTTGGTCCCCTTTCGTGGCGTAGTTGGAGGTCACTTTGACGGTGGATCCTTCTTCGTAGGTGACCGGTTTCCCATCCACCAACTCACCGGTCCGAATTTCGGGTCCTTTGGTGTCCAGCAGCACCGCACACATGAGCCCGGTGTTTTTGGTGGCGGTCCTCAAGTTGTCCAGTGTTTCTTGGTGGTACTCGTGCGATCCGTGGGAGAAATTGAACCTTGCCACGCTCATCCCTGCCATCAGCAGTTTTTCCACCATCTCCACGCTCCTCGAGGAGGGTCCCAACGTGCACACCACGTGCGTTTGTTTGGCGAAGGTTCCGGTGGGACGCACGTACGCGAGTCCTTCGTCGTCGAACTTGTTGAGGATGGGTTTTTCGTCCAGCACGTCCATGTCGTAGTTGACACACGGTTGTTCGAGCGTGGACACTGCAGGTATGGTGGACGTCAGGTGGGCTTCGTATTCCACCGAAGACGTCGCTTTTCCGTTCCCGCCGTCCGTCGGAGGCGCTCCTCGCTTCGCCACCTTGGTCCTCCACCTTCCACGTCCCTTTTCCTCCCCTCCGACGCGCGCGCACGTCCTCCATCGCTGCGCCAACGACGCCATCGTCCGATGCGACGTGCACCGAACCGTATCGACACGTGACGAACCGTACCGAAGAGGGACAACGGGAGGAGACCTTCGGAGAGTTTCTTCTCGAAGAGTTTCTTCTCGGTGGGAGGCGAGACCGATGAGGGATCCCCAGGGGAACGAACCCAGGTCTGGATGGATCGCACGTCCCCTCTTTCCCGTTCCAATCCCCCGATCAACCTGTTCCAATCCCCCGATCAAACGTTTCCAATCGTTCCAATCAAATGGTTCCTTTCTCGACTCCCCCAATCAAACGTTTCCGATCGTTCCAATCAAACGTTTCCAATCGTCCGATCAACCTGTTCCTTTCTCGACTCTCCCAATCAAACGTTTCCGATCCCCCGATCAACCTGTTCCAATCGTTCCAATCAAATGGTTCCTTTCTCGACTCTCCCCATCCAATTCTTCCCATGGTTCCAATCTCCCAATCGAATGGTTCCAATCGTTCCAATCAAACGGTTCCAATCGTCCGATCAACCTGTTCCTTTCTCGACTCTCCCAATCCACCTGTTCCAATCGTCCGATCAACGTGTTCCAATCGTTCCAATCAAACGGTTCCGATCGTCCGATGAAGGGTTCCCCTTCGAAGGGGAAGCCACTCGATCCATCGTGGTGGCATTGGTCGTCCTCCGACACGTCATGGCGGCTTCGCGGCTGGTTTGCGCGAGGTTGAAGCGACTTCCGCACGTGCCGACGCACGAAGAGCAGGTCTCCAGGGCCAGGAAGAACGCCAAGAAAGCCGTGCGGCTGGTGCGAAACGGCGAAAACGCCAAACGGAAACACCAAGTGGGCGAGAAGCAGCTCCTGGAAGAACATGCACAACACCTCGCCAAACCGCTGCGAACGTGCTTGCGTGCTTTCCCGCCGCTCTCGAGCTTTCCACCCTTCGAAAGAGCCGTGCTGGAACTCACCGTGGGTGGAAAAGAGTACGAAACGGCGGTGCTCCGAGCCGAACAACTCCGAAAGCAACTGGTGCAGGAAGGAAAAGAAGCCACCAAACGCGTGACGGATGCCAGGAACCAAAAAGAAAGGGAAGAAAGAATGCAATTGGCACTGGACAAGATGGAGCACGTGCTGGGAAAGCGAAGGGCGGACGTGGAACGCCTCGTGGAAGTGGCGAAACAATTGCGAAGGGTGCCCGAAGTGGAAGAAGACAAACCCACCTTGGTGCTGGTGGGTGCGCCCAATGTGGGCAAGTCCTCCTTGGTCAGGAAGCTGTCTACTGGAGCCCCCCAGGTCTGCCACTATCCTTTCACCACCCGAAGCATCCACATGGGTCACTTTCACATCCACGGAGTTGCACATCAAGTCACGGACACACCCGGACTGCTGAGACGGCCGGACGAAGATCGAAATCGAATGGAACACCTGACCCTGGCTGCCATTCAACACTTGCCTGCGGTTGTACTCTTTGTCATGGATCCCACTGAACTTTGTGGCACCGCATGGGAGGACCAAGTCGCCATACGTGAAGAACTCAGGGTGAGGTTTCCCAACCGGCCGTGGGTGGATGTGCTTTCTAAAGCAGACCTGTTGCAAGAGGAAGACAGGACAAAAGCATTGTCTAGCATTTGCGCTGCTAAACACATGAACACCACATTAATGGCACCCACAGTAAGCATAGGAAAGGAGGAGCTAGGAGAGCAGGTGGCACTAAGAATGCTTGCAGTGGAGGAGGTTGTGTTTGTATCTTGCGAAACGGACGAAGGCATTGAGCACTTAAAAGCAGGGCTGCTACGCATTTTCGATGGCAATGCCGAGCTTTCTGATTGGCGGACCAAAGCTGGGTTTGTTACAACGTAAATAAGCTATGCACGCGTTGATGGCACATTGTTGCATGCATCTAACTAGAGTTGCACAAGATAATTTGTGCGGACTTCGAAGAACTGGGATAGCACTGCACTGCTCTAGTTCACGTTCCTTCCTTCAACGCAAGTTTGTGAGGAAGGCATGCCTGAGCTGTGCCCCAGAGTTTGAACCATTCTCCAGACGGCACCAAATCTATCATTCCCTTTTGCAACATGCAAGAAGCAAGGTGTAACCGACTCTCCCCGACGGCATTCTCTTCAAGTTAAGCTGCGTAAGTTAGTCCTAGCTTCATGATGAGAGTGCTCGATATAGAAAAAAGACGAGACGAAGCCCACCCCTAGTCAAGGCAATCCAGTGGTAAAGTGACGAAAATGCAACATAAGTAGGGTGTGGCTCTTGGGACACTTCCTGACTACCAATGGAAGGAACATGGAAAGAGAGGAAGCAAAAGAGAGAGCACCGCTTCACATTATATTTTGGGGTCAACACAGCAGACCAACCCACCTGTCAAGGCTGGACTCCAAAAAAAGACAGAACCCAACTCCACAATGAAACATTCTGAAAGAAGACAAAACATTCAAGCCGCATACTGTCAGAGCTTTGGTCAGAGCGTTGGCACGATCCCCGTGCTTCCTGGACGGGTCTGAAGGCATCGCAAGCAGTGGGAGTGCGTTGTGGGGAAGGTGGTTCAAAGGTGGCAGCTGAGCAAGACATCAATGGCGCAACACATCTTAAGAAGGAAAGACATCAAGTACGCCATATTGATGAGAGACAGGGGTTTTGATAGTTTTTTGACTCCAGAAAAATCCAGGGGAGCTTACAAATACAGAAGCACCCACTTGTTTGAGTTCTTAGATACTTACAGCAAGATCAAATCAAAGCCTGTGAGACTGTCACCAAATCAACTGTTGCAAGGTTAGCAACGCCGAGGCGACACTAGCATTTTTTGATTTCTCAATTAATAAAGGAAAGGTTCATCTACTTTTGGTACCCAATGAGACTATCTTTTTGCGAAAGGGCATGGAAATAGGCTTTAGTTTTCTTCTCCAATGCCAACTGGCTTGAGAAATAACTTCCAGTCCGGTAGAGAAAAGTGGAGTGTCAAACTGGAGCCTGAATGGCCATGCAAGATCATCATGAACACGGAAGACTTTCTGACACGATTATCACGGTAAGGTTGGGAACTCAATCTAAGGCTTGCACCTTCCTGTCTTACTTGAAATTGTTGCATTGAAGATCGGAGAATCTTGCTGTTTGGTATCAAACTGTGAGCAAACATTGCCTTTCCCCCCCCCCCCCCAAGATCTGATACCAGACTACTTGTCACGAATTTTTGTTATTGAGAGCTTCTGCTTCGGTGCATCAAATGTACTAAAGCGGCCTTTTACTAGAGGCAAACGAGAATGTTGAGATTTATATCAAATTCAAAGCATTTGCATGCCTTAATTGCACTCTCTGACAGACCAGTGGAAACCTTCAGAGGTGCTTTTGTAACACCCTTACAGGATGCCACTCGAAGGAAATCTTCATGGCTAAAGGCAATCATAGAAAAAGTTTCTGCCGTGGCCGAATCCGAAGTCTTCTCTCAGCCGTGACCTAGCAGCAGCTTAGCATCAAGAAGGCAAACATTTCGATCTTGCAACTGGATCTGCTGCTTGTCACTGCTACTATTCGGAGCGATGTTTGGTTGTGTAGACTTGTCCATTGTACAAGACATAAAAGAATTGCCCAACCATGTTGCCATATAGAGCCAAAGCATATTTAAGAGGGAACATTCTATGGAAGCAAAGGTGCTTTGTATGTCCGTGAGCATTGCATCCTGCTGTTTGAATTATATGGATTCCTGAGGAGGTTTATAAGCATAGACAAGCAACATTCAAAGGCCGCTCTGGCATGATGTATGTACCATAACACGTCAACCTATGCATTATATGGAAGTCCTTGTGTCGAATTTCTTTGACGACCTAGGTGTTTGCCCATTTAGACACTCTCACGTTGAGTGTCATGTGTGGCCCAGCATAACTATGGCAAAAGTAGTTGAGACAGGCCATAGGTGCGTACAGCAGGGAAAGCTTCTGCACCACAGCAAGCACCAGATGCTTTGCAGGACATCATCCAGCTGCAACAAGCACCTGCTAAAAGCTCCTGTACAAGAGATGCAGGATTTTTACATTCAAATGATCCTACGTGGGATAGAAAAGCTAACGTATGCCCTTAAACCCTGTTGCTTTTTGCAGGGGGCTTCCCATCTGTAGCAGGCAGAAGATTCTCAAAATGTTGTGGATTATGTTGTTAGCTTACTTTTCTACGTAGCCTTGGGATACTGTGCCACCGCGTCCAACTCTACTGTACCTTGCTCGTGATAAATTGTCCTGCTTACGTTTGAACTCCGGATTGGCATGCTTCCCCCACTTGCTGACAAAAGTTCAGACTGTTTTCCCTGCAAAACATGTGTGTAAAAATGTCTTGCAGTCAATGCCTTTATGCATGGCAGTCTTCACGGAATGTCTCCCCACAACCCGATTTGGGTGCAACCACAGATACCCGAGCAAAGCACCAAGTGTCCAGGCAGAGTTTGGTGGGTAATCCAACTGGTGCATGTTTGGTTGGTTCATAAAAACGCAGATGGACCACGCTTGATCTTTGTTTCAAGTGTACCAGTAACACACTGGTGCAAAGAGAATTGTCACTTAGGATAGGAGCTTCCACTGGAGAAAGACACTAATCAGCCCATTCGAAATTGCTAAGAAGGTCACCACAAGGTGAAATAGTGACCCCTCGTCTGAAAACGCCGGCCGATTCAGCAGCAATAAAGCGCCCAGCAGTATTGAAATTCCTGCAGCCGCAAATTCTCTATTTCGTGCCCTATCAAGTGCTCTTTGCAGTGCATTTATTTCGAGACTGAAATGTGATAATTCTTGCTGGAGGCTAGCTTTTATTCTTTGTCTGAGTACTTCATCTTCATCCGCCTTTTGTAGTTCAAGTCTAGAAACCCTGTAAAGAAGGTCCGTGAGTTGCTCTTCCTGTTGGGTTGATTCCTGTCCCAGCTCTTCAAAAGCAGCTTTGTATTTTGTGCTTAAGTCTTCTACGTATTTGTCAATCACGGTAAGATTCAGCTCTAGTGTTTTGACCTTCTTGACAAGGATATTCATCACGTTTTCTTGCCTAGCGTTGTTTCTCAGGATTGTGGTTGACCGCTGCATACTTGGCACGGATGACCTTGGAATCTCCTTGCCTGTATTGTTCGATGCCTGTTCTATGCTGATGCCTTCCGAAATGTTCACGCTTTCCACAACGATGTGCTGAACTTCTTTTGTATCTGCGTGATTCTCTATGGATGGAGATGTTTCATTCGCCAAAACTTCATTTCTATGTTCATTCGACGATTCGCTCGGTGATTTTTCACTGGTATTAGTCTGGATCGTGATGTTCGGTGTTGGTAAGGGTGCATGTGTGTCTTGTAGGTTGGTCTCCACAGATGTCGATTCTTGCACTTCCACTACCAGAGCATCCTTGTCTTCCCCAGCAATATCCCCCTTGAGCTTCAAATCATCGGCAGACTTCTGGTTCGATGCTCGCAAGGCCAGCTCAAAGTCCTCCACCTCCTTGCTGGCCATCTCAATCTCTTTACGAAGGCTTTCCATTGTATCCGTGCCATGAACCCTGAAGAGACTAAGAGTGCAGTATGTTTCTTCTCCGTAATGGCTAAGTAAGCGCAGCTGAAGATACCGTACCCAGGCTGGTTCACTAATGGTGAAGAGATGTGGCTTGCGCAGGTTTTTCGGGGCTTCGAAGGAACCCAGATGGATCCACTCTACACCGCCCTCGAAATTTTTAATGGGATCCTTTCCTTCTTTCGTGAATTGTGGGTGTTCTTGTGTTCCTAGGAGTTCGAATTCTTTCAAGGAAGAACTGTAGAACTCAAAATTGGCAATGACGATGGAGTCTACAGCAGCTTCTTGGGACAACTCCATGACAAGCCACTTGTCGGAGGCACACGGACTGATCATGTAGGTGTCTTTGTTTTCATTCAGCACATTAGATATCCCTTTGGCATCCTTATTAGCAGCCAGTACTTTCGCACCATCCGAGGCCGAAGCGTAATTGACTCGGTCCAAGCTTTCCAGTGCTTCTTCCACTCCTCCTGCAGCATTGCTTTGCATCTCAACGGCCTTTCCGTCTTTGATGGAAGGTTCAGTCGGGGCTTCGTGAATGTCAGACCCTTCAGTTGTTTCTGTTTTCCCTCCCTGTTCGTGCTGCACATGATCTTTGGCTGCTTTTTTGCGCACTTCCTCTTCCACTGCCTTCCGATACTGCTCCAAGGGCACGACTTTCTGTGCGGTTTGTGCTTTTCCGTGTCTCTTCCCTCCTGCAGGCATGTGTCCGACGGGTTCTTCTTTGTTGGTTTGCATGTTTGGTTCCACTTGCATTTCTTTCTGTGCAGCGGGATGCCATCCACAAGTCTTCCAAGGCATGCTGTGTCTATCCACCAGTCCAGGCCATGGACACAACCCCACATTTGGCGGCGCCGCCGCGCCTCCTCCGACCGCGACCCATCCCAGCAGGACCAGAGCCACCCAGGGGACTCCCAGGTGGGGCGGAGGAGGCGGGTGTTGCATCGTACGGTCGGGGCGAGGTGTGGTTCCACCACCACCACACACGTGCCCACACACACACACACCGTGAAACCCTCTCGAAACCAAGGTGAGAGGCACGCCCACAGAAAAGACGAAAGGGGGGCATTGGAGGGCGGATCTCGGACGCCGGACGGGACAGGCGTTGGCACAGAAAGGGGGCATTCGAAGTTAACCGGAGAAACGGAGGTTCATTTCCAGCCTGGACAGCTGTGTGGGAGGTGGCATGGCATGGTGTGGCAAGTGCGATTCGCGTGCGTTTAGGAAGCAAATGGGCGTGTCGAATCGATTGCCACGATCTGGACGGCTTGTTGCTACCATGGAACGGTGCCTGGTGGCGCGGTCGGCTCTCCTGCGCTGCGACAAGGCGTTCCAATCCCACCCCATGAGTTGGCATGGGATGGAAGACCTGGTGTTGGGGACATGAACACCACAACTGGGGTCAGGACGACCCCAGGTTGTCAACACCAAAACCTGGAAGGAAACACAACGGCACACACAACGGAACGAACTGCAAGCCACATGACGTGTGTGGCCGTCCTGCCAGCTCGAGGAGGGTCCAAAGGAATCCCCAGGAAGAACCTCAAGCTGTTCCTGGGCAAGCCGCTGTTGGCATGGCAAGTGCAAGCCTGCCTCCAATCCAAGGTGTTCGACGAAGTGTACGTGAGCACCGAAGACGAGGAAATCGCAGAAGTGGCGAAGGAACTGGGCGCGAAAGTGCACGTGAGGAGCCCCGAAGCAGCAGCAGACACAGCCAGCTCGGAGATGGTGCTGCTGGAGTTCTTGGAATGGATGGTCCGCAAAGGAGAAGAACCTACCTACGTCTGCATGCCACAAGCCACCAGCCCACTAACCCTACCCGAAGACTATCGAAAAGCATACGAAATGTTGACCCACAACGATGCCGATTCCGTCCTCAGTGTGTGCAGGGAACACGTCTTTCTGTGGAGGCCACAACAAGAGGGAAAGTATTTGCACGCACACAACTACGCTCCCCAAACACGCCCGCGACGCCAAGATTGGGAAGGAGAGCTCATTGAGAATGGTGCATTTTACATGTCAAAGGTTGATGTGGTTCTTCGGGACCAATGCCGCCTTGGAAGCAAGGTGCTCGCCGTCGAAATGCCAAAACATAGAAGTGTGGATATCGATGCTGCGGACGACTTCAAGGTGTGCGAGTTCCTGGGAGCACTGCACGGTTTTGGTGCCACCTGATTGCTCACCAAAGGTGTCAGACGCACACCTTTGGCTCCCTGCAGACAATGCCTGGGGAATACAAAAATAAGTAGGGCAGCAGAGAAGTAACAACCCTTCGCCCATAATTGTGTCTGCTTGTTTGCGCATGCCGTGTTGAAGGTTGATTGAGACAATCATTTTGATGAAATCATTGACTGCCACATCGCTGTGGTATTTGAAGAGCACTACCGAGAATGAGTCCAATATAAAACACATTTTTCTTCCAAGAACGTGGGTATCCTATCATTCGCAAGTAGCGGACCAATCTTTGTTGATACTCTCAACGAAGAGTTTCTGAAGGGCAAAGCGAGGAAATTACTGCGCGTATGCAAAGAAGTCTAGCCGAGAATTTCCCTTCTAGCTTGGATTGAAATTGACGTAATAGTCTGATTATCTTTGCAAAGGATAGAACCGTACAAGACCGTCATGCCATTCAACCATAAGCACGAAAGTTGCACAGAAAGAATTATTTTAATTGGTAAATTCCCCTGAGAGCTGGACACAGAAATCATGAGCAGTGGAGGGAAAGAAAATGCACGCAAAGTCGGTAAAGACACTTCTGGCTGGAGGCTAGGTTTGTGCACCACGCTTTGAAGGATGTAGTATATTGCATTGCCGTCCAGCACATTCTAGTGGGCACAGCGACATATTGTCATGTCATAGCTGTTATTTTTCTTCGAACAGCAGTTCAGGAAGAATTCTCTTTCTACGTCCCTATCCATTCCTGCACCAACCACCAGAGTTAACACTGACACAAGAAACAGAGTGGTGAGATTGAGGTCAGCAATGTGCAACAGACTCAACTGTAGGGTTATACTGTTTTTGGAAGAAGCAGACACGCCTTGCATCATCAAAAGTAAAGAAGGGGAAATTGCCTATCCGTCACTTGCCACTACGAAGCAAAGATCAATATGCCTACATGTGACCCAAGGACTAACAAGCTGAAAATTTACGAGCTTTTCAGAGGCAGTGCCCAACTTGGGACGTGTTTTGTAATTCAGAATCCAATGGAATGAATGGTAGGGTTGTCTGTCTATCCTTATAGAGAAATGGTACCTTTTATCTGCTCTACATGTAGATCATTTGCTGAAAGAGGCTGGCATTATTGGGGACTGAATCCTGCCTGACCAAAACTGCAATATTGGGTTCTACATTGACATTGCTTGAAAAAGGCAAACCAAGGTAGAAACGTTGCTATGCAGTTGAAGCTTGAACTGAAGCAGGTTGAGGTTACTATGAAAGTTGTTTCTGGGGTAGTGCAGCTGCTCCGCGCTGCAGCTGTCTTGGGAAAATATCGAATCAAGCATAATTGGTGTCATGTTGGAGTTAGGATCTGGAAAGCAAAGGCATATTCTGAGCACTTGGTTCTCTCACAGGCACATTATGAAGATGGTTGTCATGTATTGAAGTGATCATCCTTTCCTGGCAGAAAAGTTCCAGAGTCAGTTTGGATGTTTGGCAACATTGGTTTCGCAGTAGATCCTGATTTTGATCGATTGAATGATAGGAGGGATACAAGTTGTTTTAACAACATTGGCATGTTCTTGCGGGAAATAATGCTCTGGCTAAATTACGTTGCCACAGAGAACTGAGTACATGTGATTCAAACAGTATACCATATGCAAGAATACATTGGTCAGATGGAGGAGTCAAGATGGAGATGGATGAGTTACTCTTTGGATATACGACAGTCTGTCTTGGAGAAAGTGGAAGTGCCGGTTGCGAGGAAGACGTGTAGGAATATGATCCATCTTGTGATCATCAGAGATGCAAGGATGAAGTAGGGAAAAACCAGTCTGATGGGTGCAGGACTCAGGGCCAATAGTCTCCCCTCATTGCGCCTGGGGAAGGGTTGCAAGATGCCTCTAGATGTATGTGCATTCCATGGGGGAGGCTACCGTTTGGACTTTTGATGGAGCCAAATGTGACTTTGTACGGCTCAGAAATCTTGCTTTATAAAAAGTGGGATTTTTATCACTAGAAAAACCATTGATGGTAATTTGGGGATCGCAGGCTCCAGAATCATACTGGAGTCAATGGAGTCAACGCCAGATACGAGGAAGGAAATTGGTCAGGAGGAATAGAAGCGGCCTCATGGTCATTGACCACCTCGGAGGGCTCGAGGTCATCTTGGCCTTACGGCGGCTTGTGCTATTGAGAATCAGCAGAAACAGGATACTTGAATGAGTTACAGCGATGGAATTTATAGCTGTGTCAGTAGATGTGGGATGATGGAAGCAGGATATCGAATACCCTAGCACTATACGAAACTGCTAGAACATATCTGTCAAACAACTTCCCCGGAACAAGAATGAGAATGACAACCTGGGACATAAGACTCTTTAACAGTTCAAGCTAAATGTGACTGTATGGTGGGAATGAGTACAATGCAGGAGGAGGATCTGGTAGGTTTAATGACTTGTTGCAACTTCTAGCAACCCCTGGGGGTGACAATGGCAGAATGGTAGCAGGACTACAGAAATAGTAGGAATTTTTGGTGCAGAGACTGTTTCAAACCCAAGAAATAAAGTTGTAGTTAAGACAAGCATAAACACTCGGCTTCAACAAGATGTCAGTGGATCCTTATCTCTTTTAATGTTGGGGGATGATGGATCAGGTAATGTTCCAATTGCATGGGAGATTTAACGACTCATAGGAGCATTTCATTTCCAGTGGTGAAAGTGTTGAGACTTGGGGTCAAGTCTCTCTGTCACAATAAGCTCCACATGCTACTGAAATGGAAGAGTCGGAAATAATATCTCCTCCAGCGTTGCAACGTCTTCCATCCAGCCCACCTCTCAATGAGCTGGAGGGCAGCTTCTCAACACAAGAGGATGCTTGAATGGTATAGGAAACTCAGCTGCAATTGCCGGATTTGTTGGTGAGAGTTGTGCAGTGCTTGCAATTATCACTCTTGCAGTATGGCAATGCATGAAAATCATAAAAGTTCCAAGTAGTCTCCAAGAACCCTGACTTGGGGAGTAGGGATCTGTTTCAGAATCAGATGGATCATCGGTGGGTGAGATAAGTCAAACATCGGTGCAGACTCTTTCCTTTCATTCTGTATGCGGGGTGTCATTTGTAAGAAGGTGGCATTGGCATTTTAAACTTACGCTTGACCCTTCCTATGGCCATTTTAAGTACAATATGAAGAGCAGTGGCCAATCATGCCAGGTGCGTACATTTGGCATGGAAGATTGGTGCTATGCTACCTGTAGTGCACTGAAAGAATGGATAGGACAGCTTGAGGAGCAACCACAAAGTGAAGCTGGAAAGTTGGCGACAGTTCTAGGACCTTTCTATACAGCACTGCAACTTGCAAGCCAGATCATAGAGCAATGGAGTGTGTGTGTTAAGTCATTCTTAAGGCTGCTACTTTCCATGTCCCAAATCAACCGTTTCGTGACCAAGTTCGAGGAAGTCTTGCAAGTTGTATCTGATTGCTTTACTGACTTGACGTTTGCACTGCAATTTCAAATTTAAAGTTTTTCAATCTCCATGGTGAGTCAGGCCGAGACTGCAGATAGAGCAATAGGTCCTGTGTGCAGTGAAAGTCAAGACATCGCGGTTACAAGAGGAGACTTCAAGGACATGGCCGAAACTCTTGCAGGACCTGGGTATTCGCAGGATAAAATGCCAAAGGAAGGATTGGTTAGTTTGCAGAATAGATACCATCCTTACACTTGGGGCTTGCAAATATTGCTGAAGCAAGAATGCCGGTGTGCCATTGGAGAGGAATTTGGGGCCTCAAAATTTGTGCGTTGATATTTAGCTTGCTGAAGTGATAGGGCTAGGTGGGTGTGGAAAGGTACGGCATGATTTTACTGAGGCATACTGGAGTCACAATCAAAGAATTAAGCACAAGCTACTTTGCAGAGTGCATGAAGCGCCTTGTGCACCTTGAAGCTCTTATTATAAGCTTGCTTGACCATTCAAATATTGCTGTCTTTCTTGTAGCATAACAGGCAAAGTGGAGCATGTTGCGTTGGTGCGATAGCATTACTAGCAAGGCTCTTTCCACCAGGTTCTTGGACAAAGCAGAGACCTTACCAGGGGATCGAAATTGCAAGGTTAACTGACGTTGTCTTTGGGATGGAACACCTGCACCCTAAACTCCTAGGAAAGAATAATTCATGGTGACTTGAAACCAGTTTATGTCTTCATGAATGACAGATAAACTTCAGTTGTGACTGACATTGCTTTGTCGCCCATGCAAAGTCACAAACATGACTGTCCCCTTCTTCACTAATTTTCTTGTGTGCTATGCAGGCCCAGAGCTCTCTAATGATACAACCTCTTCTCGCTCTCCAGGTGTCACTGTCTGTTCATTTGGCAAGCTAATGTTCGCAGGCACAATTCATGGCCAACCTTTGCCCGGAGTAGAACTAAGGATCGTTTGTTGGCTTGTAGAAGACAGCTGCATCCTTCAATTCCTGCAGATTTGCCGTTCCACCCCGCAGAACATGTAAAATCACTGTGTGCCTTTTTATTGTAGGACCCTACTAAGCTTCCTATATTGTTAGAAGTTGCACAGGCAGAAACCAGCACAGGACCGATGCAGTGAATCCACTTGCAAAATCAGTGTGTCAACTAGTGCAGGTAACGAGTTGACACAGGTAAAGAGGTAGCAAAGAAGAAATATTGCAAGGCCTGCGTTCAGAACCATGGTCAGAAACAGATTGATTGTGTTAGGTAGGTTTCAATGAGATATACGGAGCACCAAGATTCTTTTGCATTGATTTAGTACAAGTGGACCTTCTCTACAGTATAGAGTTCAGAAAAGCAAAGCAATTCTCAGGAAAAATTGATGGGGTATGCCGTGCAAACTCTGCCGATGGGGCACTAAATTCATGAATACGTACACAATGGCAGGCAAGGCACTTGTTTATATGAAGGCGAACAATAGCGTAAGCTCAACATCATATATTTGCGAAACTTTAATTCTTCTATTGCTTGTTTGGATATCAAGCTGCTATTAAGTATTCTTCCATTTTGTTTTCTGTTGATTTGCAGGGAAAAGTACAGAGTCCACTAGTTGTATGGGAATTATTCTAAGAACTTTTGATGTGAAGTACTAAGCTTTCTAGTGTACGGGTAGTTCTGGTTGACAATTATAAGTCTCGTTTCCACCTGGTCGAGAAATTGAAGTGAGTTAACACAGCAGGTGCACAGAAGATGAAGAGTCAAATCATACTAGCACGAATGACATGATGAGCAACTCGGTGGAACAGTTGCCCATGTGATCCTCGATTGGGACTTAATTTATTGGTTTAGCAATCTTGCTACTAACTGCAAAATGTGTTGCCCCGACGAGGTATTCCACTAGAGCATGAGGAATCAGTTCATGCAGTCACCCAACAATTTATGTGCAGAATTAGAAAGTTTCAAGGTTGAGATGGAACTTAGGGAACGTACGTCCCCGGTGGTAGAATGCACCAAAGGCAAAGCACTTGCTGTCCAAAACCAGTCCTAAACGGCAACATGTTTTGTGTCTGTTATTTGCTTGCAGGAGCAGCAATTTCGCAGTTGTTCAAATCATGGCATCATCCGCACCTCTTTGTGGCAAGTGTGCACGTGAGTCTCCAGACCAATCAATCCTGAGCATGACCGCTGAATTACTTCTAGGTATGAAGGCTCACCATGTCTTCCTCTTTGCTGGAATGGTCGCTTGGAATATAATGAACATGAGCATGTTTGGCTACATTGTTTTGGAAATGGATCCATCTCGTCTGTGGTAGTTTTTTTCTCTTCCCGAATTTTACAAGTGCGACGCACACTTGTTGGAACGGATGGTGCTTGTCATGCATGTGGTGCTTTTATCTCATCCATCTCCCCTTACCTCCAGAAAGCATGTGTCCATGCTGGTCCCATGCCGCCCTGAAATCCAACCTGTGGTGTCACGTGCACGTCACATATCGCCCCACCCAATCCACCTGGAAGAACCTCCATCGACACCATAGTGTGTTGTTGCATCTCCAATCGCCAGGGTCGCGTATTGGTGGCCAAGCCAGGCGACGCAGGTGGCAGGCTCATGTCCAAGCTGGCGTCTAGCTGGCTGCAATGCAACGAATCAGGTCCATGAAGATCTGGAAGATGCAAAAGCTGACGTGGATGTTTGTGAGTTTGCTCCTGGTGACCCTGGTTGTGTACCACGTGTGGCTGGACGGCCACGTGTCGCAGCTGGAGCAGAATGCTTCCACTTTCTTCGAGGAGAAATCACTGTTGGTCGAGATGGAAAGCAACTTGACGCATGGAAGAAAAGAGACGACCCACAGGAAGATTGAAAAAAGCGAAGCAAGTCCAATCAACTCGAGGAAGACACGTTCACAATCAGAAAGCACCTCAACCTCCGAGCAGAATGCGTCGGAAGCATTGCAGCTGCCTCCGAATTGCATTACTGATCAACCATGTCATATTTTGATTGCGGTGAGCAGCTTTATCGCAAACGAAAGGTTTCGGTATGACGACTGGAAAGATTGTGAACCTGGTCTGGATTGTCATTGGTGTGACCAAGAAGAAGTGCCTGACTATCTGAAGGATAAGATCGATGCGGTGGCCTATCACCTGGTACTCAAAGCAAGTACATCAGAAGCCATGTCGTCCAATGGAAAATTCTTGACGATTGGAGCAAGCATGGAAAGCAATGTGAATTTTCCTTCACAAAAGAATGCAAAACACAACTTTGATCTCACCATGACCTACGAGCTAGACTCAGACATACCCATCCCCTATCTCAATTTCGGAGACCAAGTTAAGCTGGAACACAATGCAACGGCAAGCCTGAGCAGAAGGATAAGGGCTGCAGCATACGTTGCTTCTAACTGCAAGAAGGAGCGACAGGATTTTGTCGCGAATCTCATAAAACACGGGCTTCCAGTTCATACCTTGGGAACTTGCTCCGTAGAAGGTGCGCAAAAGAATAGAATTCGTAAAATGGCAGGACAGAAGATAGAGGCACTCTCTAAATACGCTGCTTACTTGGCCTTGGAAAATTCAGATGCTAAGGACTATGTGACAGAAAAGGTCTATGATGGCCTTCGAGCTGGCACGATCACTGTCTATCAAGGAACGACAAGCGTGCACAAATTTGTTCCAGAAAATTCAATCATCACAACACATGGAATTGACTTCTCTGGACTTGTGCAAAGAATCAAAGAAACTTGGAGCGACGAAGCCAGGTATGCGGAGCTGCAAGCTTGGAGGAGTAAACCTTTTTACCCACCAGCATTGAGGCCTACCAAAGGGCACTCCCATTGTCGAGCATGCAGGGCCGTGGCTGCCTTGAATAGCTTAAGTAAAGAAGAACTCTGGAAACGTAGGGAGGCCAGGAAGGCAGCTCCCACCTAGTACGTTGCATGCAACAATTTTCAAAAGTTGCCGCAGGTACATCCGCTGCTGAAGTAATAACAAGGTACCCGCTGGACAAACAAGAGCAGCAATCTTTTTGCTTGAGCAAATGTAGCATTACGCGAGAAAATCGAACATAGCCATCATTTATGGTGGAACTTTTCTGAGTTTTGACCTTTCCACTAACAAAGAGCAGCTCTCCTCTGTCATGGCTTCTCTCTATTGTTGAGTAACAGTGGCAGAACAGCAGTTATACCCATTTTTGTTCAGTACTATGTGCAGCACTACACAAACGATGAATACCTACCACTTTTCCATCAGAATCCGTCTTGTTTTAAGACCAAACAGGAAGGGAGCGCCAAAGATGCAAAGGGAAGGCATGCAACACGGAATTGGAGTAAATAAGTTGAAAAGTCCAAAGATAATATGCCTCTGGTATGTTATTGTCAGGAGATGGCATTTGGAACATTACAGCATCATTGTCTGGAGGCAAAGCTATCGCTTGAACAGTAGCTGAGTCAGCAAAAAGGCATGGAAATGAATTATGTGGACGTGGCTGAGAAGGAAGGCCAACCTCGTGTGCTGCTGCAATTCGAAATTTCATGTGCAAAATTTTCAATTGGAGGGTTTTAGCAAATTTTTGCTCCATCTTGACACGTAATTACGTACACCAATAGAGAGAAAATCAAAACCCCGTATTGAGGATTCACATTCACACTGCAGCAGCTCGACCTAGCTCGTGTAAATTCATTCCTGGAGCAAGAATGTTCGACAACTTGACTCCTGAAGAATTTCTTAGCATGATCGGTGATTTCCTAGGTGCCAGGCTTCTGTTGACATGAGCCGTCCACAATCATGGCTTTGAGAGTGATACGAAGATGATTGGGATTTTCAAGAGCTTGAGCAAGTAGAACCTTCTTGTTGGAAGAGTTTGTAGTGGAAAAAGAGGTGACGGGTGCCAACTCTGATCAAATGAAAGACAGGAGTTTACCTAAACCGTGCATGAATTTGAAGCGGGAGCAGATGCTAATCATCTTTCCATGGAAAGTTACCGCTGTATATTTCAACCAACAAGGAAAATGAACGGCATGAAGTTGAAAAGCAGAAAGTTTCGCTGGCAACATAATGAGTTATGTGCAAAATGAACAGTGTCGGGAAGGTAAAGTTAGTGGAAGAGAACTCACCAAATGAATGGTCAGCAATGAAGTTTGTTTGTTCCCTCTCTAGTACTTAACCAAAGGCACATCACCGGGATTTACTATTGTTAAAAAGGCAGTGAAGTTCTTGTACTGTACAATTATAGTAGACATTTCATTGTAATATCTTATTAGATGGTAAATGTTCTCCTTGTAGAAGAGCAAAATCCGTTTATGAAAGGAGCAGACTGCACTCATTCTCGGGGAGGACAGTTGGCTGCCTACAAATGACGGAGTGATAACATAGGACTGAAACACTATCGTTTGCAAAAAGGGCTTCTAGATGCCAATGTATTCTAAGGTATATATACTTTAGAGAGGGGCTCCCCTCATGGATTGCTGGCGTTGCAGCCGCACAAACAAAAATGGCAGCTATCAATTATGTAGTTTGAACCGCACGCCACACCAAATGACACCAGAATATTAAGTGCAGACCATGTTTACTCAAAACACGGTGAATTTGAATATCTTGAGTTGTTGTGGCAGCTACAAAGGCAATGTAATGTGTTTGTCATACCGGTACCTTTTTATTCCAAAGTAGACTTCATCCTTGCTGACAGGATCGCAACAGTATGCACCGTGCAAGAAAAGGGTATGTCCTACGTACACCTTCGATGACTGCAGCTACCAGGATCTTGAGAAACCATACTTAAAGACAAACAGTGCAAACCAAATGGGACCAATTACTAGCAGAAATGCCAACGACAAATGCGAGGTCAGTGGTTGACGTATACAATTTAGTTTAGTCCATAAGGTAGGTGGAATGGGATAATCGGGGTTAAACACCTGGATCTACCATTCCATCGCTTTGGTTGACTTTACAGCTTTGGCAGCTTGCATTTTGCATGCACATTTGCATTTTTGGTATTTTTCTGCAAGTGCTAAGCTTGAGATCCTGCAAATCGTTGTTGAACAGGCTTATTGCTGGATCAACAACCCTCAGACCAGCTGCAAGTAGGATGTCTTGCAGGAGAAGATACGAGGAGATATGAGATTCAAAGTGGTGTGTCCTATTAACACTGCGGCAAAAGAAGGCACGATCAACGTCGCAAGTGTGCACAAGAGCAGATCACCTTGGCTTAGATAATAAAAATGGAAAGATATGGGCACTACTTTGGCTTCACCATGCTCATCTAGATGGGTCAAGTTTAACACCACCCACCGTGATTTTGTTGCTGTGGCATTCGATGCAAAGAATTAGCATTGCTAGTCCTTGCCCATCTGATAGCCCGAGAAAGGGGCACAAAGTTTTCAGTATGACCACCAGTTCATTGGTGAAAAATACAAGTATTTACTTTTTGTTGCACACGATTCAACTTTGAACTACATTTAAACACGCTGGTCATAAGTCTCTCAATGCTAAGCAATGTTCGACAGGCAAGAATGAACACAAATAAGACAAAGTGTGGGGAATGGATACAGCGTGACCAGGATTGGTGTGCATATCTGCCTACATAATGAGATGCAGCTCGGTTGAACCAAAAGCTGGGCAGCTCCAGACAAAAAAACATTGTGTCAATCCTACATAGAAACCTTCCACGAGTTTCATTTTGTATGCCGTGTTCCATCGGCAACAGAAAAGGCCATCAAAGATGCAGAGTTAATGATCGCCTGCAAACGCTCTTGATTCTGATGTGAAAAACACAACACTGAACGCGAACTTAAACAGCAAGACCACGGAATGCTGGCCATTCATTTGAAGCAGTGATGGCTTCCCCTATCGTTCCAAGACTATCTTCTACATACGCGCTGCTTTTCCCAATGTAGATGACAATGAACAAAACCAAATGCAGTTGAGTACTCTTTACCATACTGTCATCAGCTTGAGTGCCCACACCCTTGTGCACATATCTGCACATGAAGCACTGCTCATTCGGTGTTGGCATCGCCTTCGAGTATGGAGGAAAACATGATGTCCAGCACAGGGAAAAAAATATCCGCCCTTGCAAACTGCTGGTTCAATGGTAGCCAATTGCAGTGTCATGCTACAATCAACGCTAGAACCTTGGTTTGGCACTTTCGATATTCTCGTCCTCAAATGGCAAGAATAAAGGCTTTCCTGTTCGTTCTTTTCTGTACATCACAAGGACAACGACAACCGCGACAGATGCAACGATAGCACTGATGACAATGCCTGCAATGGCACCACCTGACAAGGAATTACTACCTGATGAAGAGTCTGACCCAAGGCTCTGCGACTCTGACAGGCGAACGTCACAATGGCGTCCTGTGTACCCATCAGGGCAGGAACAGCCTGTGGCAGAATTGCAAAAATCACCATTCATGCTCCCTCCTTCACACAGCCAAAGGCCACCATGTCCTGGTTGTGGATGTCCAAAGCTCCAGCCTGCAGTGTAAGACTTGCATTCACCTCCGCCAGATTCGCAATCCTCGTGCCCATCTCCATGCGCCCAGACCACATCCCTTGCGCTGCATGTTGCTCCATTGTTGGAACACCACACACCGCCACCACATTCCAACGTCTCCAATTCGCATTGCAAGCCGCGGAAGGTTCGTCCGTTGACCCAGTCGGTGTTGCAATGGCAGTAGTAGTCTGCATCTCCTGACCCTCGCTGCCGACAGCTCCCTCCATTGTGGCAGACTAAGCCTGATGGGCCACATGGTGTTGACTGGTCACTAGACGCTTCCGATGAAAGCTGCTCACAGTGCCTGCCAGTGAATCCTGTCGGACAAGAGCAACCTGGTGCCGAGTTACAAAATGTACCATTCCTGCTTCCTCCTTCACAGAGATAAAACAACCGCTGTCCAGCTTGAGGAACTCCAAAGCTCCATTCCCCAAAAGGTTTGCATTCCCCACCATCCAATTCACAGTCTTCTTGCCCGTCGCCGTGCGCCCAATCCACAGGTCTTGCACCACATTCTGCACCATTGTTCACACACCATACACCTCCATCACACTCCACACTCTCCGTTTCGCACTGGCGCCCTCGGTATGTCTTTCCATTGATCCAATTGGTCGGACATCTGCACGAATACTCCCGGGATGTGCCGCTTCCGGTGGTGATGCATTCTCCTCCGTTTTGACAAACCAATCCTTGGTCTCCACAAGTTGTGGTTTGGGCAAGAGCACCTTGCAGCAAGGCCAGGATCACTGCCATCCATCCAAGGCGCTTTCGACCGCTTCCTCCAAGCATGCTCTTGGGCGCCATGGCGAACGTTGCTTTGTCCTTGCAAGATATGAATGCAATCGCACCACCTGGTCCTTTTGAGGGGTTGGCAATGGCTTGTACTCGTTCCGTACACATGGATGGACCCACGCCCCAGGCGTGTGGCTTGCACGTGGTGGGACACGGGCGCCCCAACCGTCCCCCCGGATATTCCTCGGAGGAGACGATCCACGTGGTGGGAGCGTTCGCCCACCACAAGACCAGAGGGGAAAGATGAGACTCAAGACCGCAACCCGCCTGGAAAGAAGAAACTCCTCGATGTTGGTCGGAAGAATAGCAGTGGACAGTGGATGGTGATGATGGACGTAGCCGTGCAAGCAGGAATGGCAGGATTGACGTGTGAAAACAGTGTTGTGGACAGAACGATGCACCGTGGACAGACGTCATCGTGAAAATGCGTGTCTTAGGATAGAAGTTCGTGTGCTCTTTTTTTCCAGCAACGTGGGAGTGTAGAAGGTCTGCATCCCAAGAATAATGCACTGGACGAGCAGAACATTTCGCCAAGAACACCACCCGAAAAATCCAGGTATGAGGATCATCGCAGCATCAAAATCAATGGAATCATTTGCTCCACGGTCATCAGGAGCGGAGCAAAGGACCATGTCCGACCGAGAAATGCGCATCTTGCTCAAATTTGAGCATCGGTGTGAACAGGCAGAGAAGCCAAGTGGCTACATTACTCACTGTTGGCAAAAACCAGTTTGCAATGAAAGAGTCATCGGATGAAGCGCTTTCATTGCATCTGCAAATGCGGATCCATCAGATGAAAACAGAATCGAGGTCGCCTGTAGAGGTTGAACTACCCTATGGGCAACTCGAAGAAGAGGGAAAACCACTTTCCCTGAGCAACAAGGAATACCGGGAACGTAGGATGAAGGTGCTCGTTGGTATTTGAATCACCTGCAAAGTGTTCTTCAATGCCCGGAACGCCAGAAAATTTTGACTTCCAATGCCTAACCAGGTGTTGAACCAGAACAAATGCGGGATGGATCAGAGCTTTTCCCCTCCAAGACAAGGTATCTTTCAGCTTCAAGGGACACCAGATGGGATGCGTACTTCGCTTCTGTTCGCTCTATCTTGATTGCTCAGCAATCAAAAAGTCAACCGCCAATGATGGGAGGCTGCATTAGCCTTCTTGTAGATGCTGTCTTTACCATCTTGGAGACATCGCCCGTGGTGGTCCTCTGCCAAATACAAGGTAAGGAGAGTTCCGAGCCAGCTTCGTCACCTTGTTCCATCCACGACCTCACGAGCGCCTCGTCTCTCGGATTCCGTTCCTTTTCATCGTTGTGGAGTTGGGTTGTGTCTTCCACACTCCTTGGGTCTTCGCCACACGTGCCAGGAAGGACAGGTGCCAGCCTGGCGTCCCACCGTCGCACGCCTGCCAGGCCCACCTCCAAGCTCCTGCGTCTCACGTGCCCCGAACCCTAGACGAGGCCCTGGCCGGACCGAACGGCGGAGGGACGGGTGTGTACGCCCCGGTTTTCCCGGGGGGACACGCGCCTGGCCGTGTGGTCGACAAGCGCCCCAGCTTCTCACCCAGTTGATTGAGGTGACGTCGAGGCCAACCAAGGGGTATTTAAGATGCCATGCATCTGCAAATGTTTCACAAACGTTGAAGGTGTTGGTGTGCTTCACGGAGCGTCCGACTTGGTTGGGACCATGAATGGCATGAACATGACGTCGATCTGGATGCTCGTCTTGGGACTCCTGGCATCCCTGTTGAAAGCTGAAAGAATTCCAGATGATCAGTTTGGAAAATCCGTCTTCTACCAACGTGCCTTGGATGACGATCTGACGTCTGAATGTGCGTCCAACACGTTCTGCTTGGATCGGGCAGTCTCGCGTGGATCGTGCTATCACAGCGATTCAGACGACACGCACATTGGAAATGCGGTACTTTGCGATGTGTCTGAAGTAGAATGCTGCGGTTATGAAGGATGTGGCGATCCTGACAACAGAGGAAATCATCCCAACGGCGATGCGCACAACTACTACTGGTATGCCACTGGCTACCGTTCTGGATTCAGTCCATTTGCTGGTGAAGCTGGAGGGTGCTGCCACTGCGCTGCAGGTTGCGACTTTGTAGAGCAAGACGCTGCGCGGGAAGAAAGGAATGTCACTGGATCATGCATCTACAGAGATGTCACCAGCACAACGTGTCAAAGGGCAGCCGATCAAGCCCGTCCTGAACAAGGGGAGGAGGACAGAAGGATTGGACATCTGAGGTGCCCGATCCCCGGGACGTTCAGCCTATCGGATGCAACCATCAGAGAAGCTGCCCCACCCCCTCCATCTCCCTCGCCATCGCCATCTCCGGGCGGAGGTGGGTCAGGAGGCAACGACCCTCTGAACACACCAACGAACGCTGGTCCGGCCTCCAAGTTCAATGCCTGGCTCATGGCAGCATTTGCATCACTGTTCTGTTTGGCCCAGGTGAGTGTGTTGAACCAGAACTAGACATCCTTCTGCCGGACCTTTCATCGAAATTGGCAAAATGTTAAATTGATTTTCCGTTTGCATAATGGCTGACGTTTCAGTGCTTCGTACAAGCCTGGCCGTTCTGTTTCTGTCGCTGCTTTTCCAGTCAGTGTCCTTCTATTATCCTCTTTTGGTAGTGGGCACTACGTGTGGTTGGACATGGACGATTCCCACGCAAAAGTGTCTTTTCGCGAAGTTCCTGGTGGCAGCACCGCACCCATAGATTGGTTAGCAGTGAAGGATGCAGTCTGGATGCAGTCTCCAGAAAGTGGCTCAAAAGCACTCCACATGGAAAGATTGGCTGGTGAAATAGTAGGGGAAGTCCAGGTCTCGGCCAAGGCTCCTGTGTACTTGAGTGGCACAGCCACCTTTGGGGTATACAAGGCACTGAATGCATCCTCTCCTCCGCTGGTCAAATACCATTACAATACCCAGTATGTGGACAGCAAGGGCAGTTGGAGTTTTGTATCTGATGCCAGACAACTAGACGAAGGAGTATTTTTAGAGCCCGGTTCCAGATGCTCGTCAGTTAGTGTGAAAGTGAGGTGGGTTGCTCATGAAGGAGATGGAACGCGCGTAAGACTGTTTAATTCATTAGGTAATACTTTACAGGAATTTTTACATCCAGGTGGGGAATCGCAGGTCAGCATTAATGTAGCTCGTTCCGATGAAGTTATATATGCTTTGGCATCTTCAGTCTCGAACCAAGCTTCATCATACAAGGGTCAGAGTTACAAACAGGTGAACCACTACGGGACTAGCAGCCTATCTTTGAAACAGTGCAAACAGGATGGGGTCGATGTCCAACTCAAGCAAGGTGCTGCACTAGAAGCAGCATCAGTAGCAAGGTGGCTAGTCGATGAGCTGAACTATGGATTCTTGTCGACCGAAGAAGTCGTGGAAGGGAATGCCAAGCCGTTTGGGAATGTGATAAGTTTTGCGAATGGGCACAACAAATCTCTAGACACGGGCCGCCTTTTCTTCTACGCATCGAATATGGATAGGAGTGGGCAAGACTTGGTGAGGAACTCCATATGCTCCTTTACGCTTACAGAAGCACAGATTGACGGGACCTGCTCCAACACCGATGCACAAGATGCCATATGTGCCAAGGTAATTTTTACTGGTCACATGAAGGAGGTTACCAATGCGGCTGACCGAGAATTTGCCAAAGAGTCCCTTTTCGCTCAAAATCCACCAATGAAAAATTGGCCTGCCGATCACAACTGGAAGGTGATGGAACTCCATCCAACCTCCATCTTTGTACTTTTCCACTACGGAGGGGCGGATGATGTGCCCTTGGACGAATATTACAAGGCTTCAGCCCAGCCAGCACCTGCGCATTATCAGCAGATTGCGGTCATGCCAACAGTGAACATTCCTCGCCCTGAAACCGATGATCATGAGCAAATGGCAAGATGGATGGTTCATACTCTGTCATGGGGGGTGCTGCATACAATCTCAACAAACCTTAACGGTTCTCCATTTGGTCATGTGGTTTCTTTCTCTGACGCAGATGCAAGTGGCCGTATTTTCGTGTACATGACAAAGATGAGCCCATCGCTGAGAGATGTGGACTCCAACCCGTGGGTCTCTTTATCACTCAGTGAGGCACAAGTGGTGAGCCAGTTTAAGAATGGTTCGCCCTGTCGAGGAGAAATAGCGGAAGAGCCAACATGTGCCAGACTTACACTTTCAGGGAAATTGGAGAAGGTACCACAGAGTGAGGTCACCCTGGCAAGGAACGGTGTTTTTGGCCGTCACCGCACAATGTGGAGATGGCCAAAGAACCACAAGTTCGAATTTTATGAGCTAAAGGTTGCCGACATATTCTTCATTGACTTTTATGGAGGTGTGAAACCTATGTCTACCAAGCAGTACCTCCAAGCAAAGATTCAAAATGGGATAGTCGAGGCTTGGAACGATTTGTACTTACCAGAGGAGCTTTTTAACAACTATGGCGTCAAGTGCTCAAGCACCATCTTCCCTTGGCTTCTGAGTGGCTTCTTAGCCACAGCTGTTGCCATCTCAGTTTTCCTCTTCTATCAGCGTCGGAGGCGAACAGAGTACATGCAAGTTGAGATTAAAGATTCCGAGAAAGACGCAGTCCAATGAGGAAGATGTTCACAAAAGCAGTTCTGTTGGAAATGGTACAGAGGTTGCAATTGTCCATCCTAGACTGGCCTGCAAGCTGTAATTCAGCAAATTTGCGGGAAATGATGACTTCGGTATATTCACCGTGAACAAAATGATGTGCGTTAGGCACTCAACTACCCAGATTCACCTCAAGTCTTGCTAATCTTCACGCGTAGGGAATATCGCAATCTCGTGCATTGAAGTTTGCGGCTGAGCACATTAGTCCTTTCCTTTGCGGAACGTTGCGTTTCCAAAGTGTAGTATCTGTTCTTAGTAGGGATTGTGCACTAACTGGTAAACTTTGCGCAGGCCTCCTGAGTCTTTCTGCAAAATGATGGCCTACAGCATGTGCCTCAGATCCACATTATAGATTTTTCCGGCATTGCCAAGGTAGAAAAATACCTTGGGGCAGTTCAGCTAGGTACAATCCGGCGCATCACCATGACGTCATCAAAAATACTTTGCAGATCACTTGAAAGCGCGAATGGCTTTGTAGTTTCAGGTGTTTACTTTTTTACTTTTCCTACTTACACCCATCGGAAGTTCAAGAGGCTTTTCAGTATACAAACTCAAGTTTTAGCAGCCATCCTGTTGCAGAGAAAAGGGTTGTGCATTCATTTCCAAGGCCCCTTCTATCAGCAGGATAAATCATTAGTACCACATACCCAGAAATCTACCGTTCACTTCAAATCTAGGTGTCTTTCATCGCCCTGCGATGCTACCATGTGAAGCATGCGAGTAGCTTCAGCTACTTCTCTTCATGTGGCGTCTTACACTGATGCGTGTGCATCTTCGATACCCACCAATGTTAAAGTCCATGCCGAAAGCAGTGCTTGTTGCTGTCAGTGCATTGACCTGAAATCAGTGGGAAGGAGGCAGATGCCATATTGAAGTGTATCCCTTGTTTGCCTCAATCAGACACCTGGGAGTGGATGTCGATGGGACTCCTCTCAAGCACAGATTGAAGTTTTTTAATACACTCTGGCGTTGCCATGCCAGTTGGAGCAGTCAGAGCCCTCTCTTCGGGTGTCCAGTACATCATCTTGTTGGAAAAACACCAAGAGAAGGGAGAAAACCTTGAGGTAAGAAAATGAGATCACTGTTTGGTGGAATAGCATCAATTTACGACAAACTCCAGTGGCAATCCCGCTCCCTATCTGGCAGTGTTCTTGCTCTTGCAACTGACCGGGAGTTCCTTCCAAGAGGTGTACAAAGTATTCTTCAGGAATAACTATCCTCCAAAATTGCTGGTAAGCATGGGCATTTTGGCGCTAACTCGTAACTTACGTAAGTCAGCTACCTGGATTTTTTTGCGCTAGATGGCAGCATCCCTTCCACTTATCGTCCGCTGCTGTCTTGAACTTTGCTAAACTGGTGTTCCTGGCCGTTCCAATCTGATTGCAAGCTTGCCAGGAGCTGTAGGTTATCCCAAAAGGCGAGTGCTACTGCTTGTGATGATCACGGTATTGGCACCCTGAATTTGAGTCAAGATCTTCTATGTCATAAAACATGAAGGTGTACCAAGAACTGTTCATGCCCAGTTGTGTCAAATGCAGAGACAGTGCATCTCAGACACGTCTTGTATATACTCCGTTGCATCCTTTGTAAGGCCCACCGTCGAAGGACTTCCTGCAGCCAATAGAAGTCAATCGACTCCATTCCCAGCTAAAGCACATGCCCTCCCTTTGAGACCTGGAGCAACTACTTTCTTCCTTCATGTAAGAAGACTTGGTGTGACAAAACTAACTCCATCGTTCCGCTGCACATTTATCAATACGATTCTGGACCGGTGAGACCGGGCCATGGTCAGAAATCTCTCTTCTTCAGTAGATGGGGACATCATAGGTTACTGCAAGCAAATCACCTCAATAAGACGAATACATAATTGAATTTCTCTTGCATCATTGCCCCTTTTTTTAACATCCATTGAATGCACGCCATTCTGCCAGAACCTGGCAGCCTAGCCACATTATCTGCGTGTAGTAAAAAGCAAAATGCTTCCACCTAGGCAGTTTGCTCCTGTCCACCAAGAGGTCACCCATTTTGCAACAAGATGATAACGTAGATCCTTTGTATGATGCTCCACAAACTTGCCAGTCTCTTCCTGGCACAAGACCCTTTAGGCACAGTCAAAAGTGCAGGGCTATGAGTGTAGATTTGTTATGCAACAAGGGAAAGCTATCCACGAATTGTAATTGCACCGTACAAATGTATTTGTGTGCTTCAAATACATGAGCGAACAACTTGTGGCCCAACGCCATCTTCTTTATGTTTCCTTTCTTGTGGCAGCAACAGTGTTCCATGGCCTCTCGTTGCCAGCGAGAATTTTGAATCGGAGAAGACCTGCAGATGTGCTGCATGAACCTCTGCACGAAGGAAGTACCCTGGCGAATTCAACACGTTAGAGTGGACCCTGAAATCGCTTTCCTCCACAAGAAACACTGAAGGGTATGTTGCCATTCATTTCTTTAATTTTCTGTGCCCGCAATAGAGGTATTTGGGGAACAAGCTAGTTGAAACGTATGCTTGGCCTTGTTAGGCAGCTTGGTCCGGCCAAGGAGTGCTACTGATCAGGTTTGAGGGCAAGAATCTTCAGCCATCAGTCCCAAGTTCACGTTTCTCCTGTGCCAAGAATGAATGCATGGGTTGGTTGTGGCTGGGCAGGATAGAACAGAAGTTTCTTATGATAAAAGTGATTCCCACCATCAAAATGTCCGCCATGCTCTAGTTCCTATTTGCAATCTGCTCTGAGTTGATCGATGAGCTTCCTTGTCATCATCCCTTCCACGAGACGTGCCCAAGCATTTGAGAGTTGCTCGTGCACTAGGTAATCTATTCCTACATGCCCAGGCGGCAGATGGATGACAGCCAGGTGGCCTGTGTTTTGTGATACGAAGACAGCGTCGGTTTGAATAGCTGTTTTCCAGCAAATTAATTCGTGTGATGGATACCGCAGGATGTGTAGAAAGTATTGGTATTGCTGCTCACTGATGCACTCCTCAACCGCCAGATGTGCACGGCATCAGCGATCTGACGTCGCTTGTCAAGCCATTCCATCCGCCGTGTCCCACCCATACCACATCTGCTCCATTCTCCTTGCCCCGTCCTCGGGTATGGCCATCCAGCAACATCCTGTCGCAATGTGACCAAAGCACACTTGCTTCTCATCCCATTCAGAATTGAATCCAGTTCCTAAAGCAGCCATTCATCCACCCAGTCCAGGTGCAATCCTCATCACCATCAGAGATTCCATGCCCAAGATGGAATTTTCCTGTGTCATGCAAACTGAAGAACAAGGAGGAGACGACCCCACCGTGTCTTCTCCAGCCCTTTTCTTCCAAAAGTCGCAGAGGAAGGGGTGGAGACTGCAAGACACGTCTGACCTTCCTCTGCGAGCAACGCTTGGGAGCGGCTTCGAGGTTTGGGGTCGGCGTGTTGGAGTGAACTTGCTTGGATTTCTTATTTATGGGAAGCTGACGAAGACAAAACCGCTGGGCTGACGAATACAAGTGGAATGCATGCTCTTCACACAAGTGGCTGAGAGCCAGGAGAATCACGACCATTGCACGTCCACGACCGATCGCGACACCACCTCCGCCAAAGCCTTGCAACATGGAAGGGGAAGACGACAGGATTGCCGTGCAAGCCATCTTGGACAGCGAATTGGCCAGTCCGACGTTGGCCAAACGTGCCAAAGAGCTCGATTTGGACGGAGATGGGACCATATCCATTGGTGAATTCCTTCAAGCGATGCGTGCGGAGCAAAACATGGTAGCTGAGAAGCGACTTCTGGTCCGCATCCTCATCGCAGTCGGCGTCGGCCTGCTTTTGACGATTGCTGCCGTTGTTGGACTAACCTACGCCGTGGTAGAACTGTCGAAAGATACGCAAGTTCGAGATGGAAAGATCCTGGAAGGAAAGTCCTCGAAAAAGATTCTAGGCACGGCCACAGTCGTAACGACAATTCCCATGATGGGGCTATTCGAGAAAAACGTGACCTTGACAGATTTTCTTGCCCTGGAAGCTGTGGGCATTGGGATTGAAGCAGAAAGCATGCGATACTATCGCGTCTCATCTCTGGAGCACTATCCAGGACAAAATCTCACAGTACACACTTTCCAGCCAGATACTACCATCACAATTAGTCGGGAAGGTGTTGATTTAGGCGGCAACACGTTTCTATCAAATTTGAACGACGTGTCCAAGCGCAGCGTCAAACATGTCACGTTCGAGGGTATTGGCCCTTGGCCTATAAGCGACTGTCCTTATGCATGTGCGGAACCTTGCGAGCGATGGGAAAGGCATTGTGATCCTGGTACTCGAAGGTGTGAAGACAGATGGGTCGACCGGTGTGACTTTTGATTGCAACTTTGGCCCCAAGTTTGTTCCAAGACACGTTCTTCCGGTTCAAGGGCTTGACTTAACACTATTATCGCGAAGCCAAAGGATACCCTAGAAGCGATTGGCATGCAATATTCTTCCTGGATCGATTATTTGCCTGAATCATTTGGAATGGTCTCACATTAGAGGGACGCATGCCCTGGGAGTTTGCTGACCTGGGCATATGTTATGCCATGTTCAGTGTCAGTCCAGGTGGGAAGATTCTGTGAATTTGCAGGCCAATGAAAACATCTCGAGTAATCGAAGTATTCAGCTTAATTCAATACAAAGTTTACTCCCTTTCTCCCCATATACGCCGTGGACGCCAATCTCTTGACCTGAAGATACCTGCCATATTCCCAAGGAGTGGCAGTTGAAATGGAATCAGGAACACGGTGGCCTGTCTATCAGGGGCTACGTCCTTTGCTTAGCACATTGGGCAAAGCAGTGGATTGAGCGAGAGAGGGTACCAACTGAGGTCAGAGCAAGGGCAAATGTTCTTGGTTCGTGATGAGACTTAGCTTCCATTTTGTCGCCCAGGCAAAATCTTTTCGGAGGGAGAGAAGTGCGTTTCTGCAATCACCACTTCTGTCTTTTGCAGATTTTGGTTCTTAACTCATGGAAACTCACACATTGCAATTGGGTAATTGACGGCAGCTTTGATTTTTATGTACTGAACCGTAAGAGGAAGGAGATAGAAATGCTAGCATCATTGTCTGTAAATTCAATATCTGCAACTGAAAGCAACTCCAAGCAGAAAGATCGTTGAATTTACTTGCGTGATAATTCCTTTCCCGCTTCCACTTGTGAACTGCTGCAATTTATGAGTGGACATAGCCTCCCAGTTCTGTGTCGATGCAGTAAGAAGCCCTTCCATAAATGTGTGATTGACAATTTAGATCATACCACCGAACCCTGCAAGTGCTAGTGCGCTCTTGCATTCAATTGTTCAATCCTGTTGGGCAGCTCTTACGACACTGTTGTGTGCATTGCTACAGCTCCTATCCTCATATGCAATCACCAATCGGTGCTTGTTATTAGTTTACTCGGTTTAGGGTTTAGGTAGAAGTCTGAAGCAATTGCGGTCGGGGACCCGTCAGAATGAGATATTGAAGATTTCCTAGCGAAGTCCATTCGAGTTAAGCCGAGTTGCGCAAAGTAGATGCTTAGTTCCTTCTTCGAAATTCCAGTGCCTGCCTTTGCTTTCTCAATCGTTTTGCTAGGCCCTTGTTGATTTCCTCGTTTCTTTTCTATTTCCAAAATTGTCGGGTAGCGGAGAAGGCGCGGAAGGTTCCCCATGGCCCGGAATTGCAAGTAATGAGCGTTCTACTCCTCGAGCTCCACCGGTGTGGAGGAACTTGCCTTGGAGGACGTGGAGGCGCTTATGAGCCGGCTCTCTCTTCAAGGTAAATGGCAACTTTATAACGAAGTGTGTGGGGAAGCAAGTAAGTAGACCTCCCCATCGAAAGATAACCATCCGTCGAAGGGTTTCAATGGGTTAGGAACCAGTAGAGAACGTAGGTTCCTACCATAAGCGAAAGCCTATGAGCCGTTACATACGAATCCCCATTTGTCCTGTATATAGGACAATGAGGGTATCATTGTCTTTTAGATGGGACAACCGTCCCCATTGGAACGTTTTCTAGCAATCTACCCAATTTCAATCAAAGAAATTATGCCTAGCTACCCAAGACATGCTATCATCGTGGGACAGAATTCCGGTGGGCAAGTTCAATATTAGTTCTTGCGTTGAGGATCCATGAAGGAACCCTACGGGCTTTTGGACATGATCGTGCATGGCGCCACAGCGAAAGCAATGCCGGCAAGAGCTCCACAATCCGCTCATTGGAGCGCGCATTTGCGTTCCAACAACTAAGTTTGGCGAAGAATGGGCTCGTGAAGCGCATGGGGAGGCGTGGAACGACATGTGGTACGATGGCATTTTGCTCTGCATAGTTAGACTACGTACAAGAGAGCACGGGGCCATCGTTCGTTGCCAAGCGTCGGGCACCTTTGCGGAAGAGTGGCTAGTCACCAAAGAGACGGTGAGGCGTTACATGCCCGTGGATGCACGGCCGGGAGAAGGACCATAGTGTGCGCTCACAGAAGAAGAAAGAACCACTAGAACGAATGGTGGTGGGGACGACGGCCTACTACCACCACCCACGGAGGTACCAATAGTAGAGACCTTTCTCGACGCTTAGGAGTGCGCAACGCTCCGCACGTAAGGCTTCGATGGGTTTGAAGATGGTGTGGATGCCAATGGCAATGTTGACAACGATTTAGCTATGGGAAGAAAAAGAGGTTCACGTGATGGTAGACTCACGTACTACCATTGGCATCATGGGTAGGCAACAAGGGTGTGGCTAGCCCTCATCGTATATCCCACAACCTTCTTGCAAGATAGAAGCATTGTAGTACTTCTTAAAATTCTACCCTTATGACTTATTGCTTGATTGGGCCGCTAAAGTCACAAGGCGTGGACGCACTAAGTAGAACAAATCACGTGACCTTCTCTTGTCTTATGACCGAGAGTGTTTGCCTAGTATGTTGCTCCGGGTGTATGGGCGCTTCATGTAAGTGTTGTTGTATCCTTGGCATAGCAAGAAGCACTTTAGGTTACTCATGGATGTGGACAAAGCTCCACTGGAATTGCAACTCTATATGATTATGTTTCTCCGTAGGAGGGACTTTAATCGTATTGTAGAATTTTTTTCCACATAGTTTGCCAAGGTATCCAGCCAACCGGAGGGCTAGAGAAGACAAGTCAGAGCAGCCATGACTTTGCAAAGGTCCTAGAGAAACTTTGAATTCCTTATAGGCGGTTCCACATTAGGAATTGCATTGATTCTGCAATGCATGGAATGCATATGCATCCTAGCATTACACTCCAAGCTGGCTAGTCGTTGTGGATGAATCCATAGTAAAGTAGGTGGGTAGATACGTGCCTTCCCGGGTGTGTTTGCGAAGAACACGTGACCCCTTGCGACGCAAACTGAAAACTGTGTGCGATGGGTTGACAGGTGTATGCTTCCGCATGGAACTAGTAGAAAATGCAGCATTGATGAGAGGGAAGGAATTCACACAGATTATACGGCGACCACTACAACAATGCTCAAACTTATTAGGCTTGCGTCCGTGGTTGATTTGTTTGACACACGTACCCTTGGTGAAGAGGGACTCGTTGTGGACGGACTTCTCACCCCTTTTGTGCGGGGACTCCTTCTTCTCTCTTTTTCTCGACGGGCGAGCCTCGGCCGGCGTGGGAGGCGTGGATGGACGTGCTGGAGCGTCCAGGTGCTGTCGCTTGTCACGATGATCAGGGTCGGAAGAGGCGCGTGGCGCACTTGTCTTGGCAAGTGGAAGAAGTGTATTACAAAGCAAAGAGGGACGATAGGTCGACCTCTCTCACCGCCTCTCACAGGCGGTTGGAATCGGAGCTTCCAGGGCGTCTCAGCCGCCCACGTGCTCCCTAAAGTCACATCTGACCGTCCGTCGTGTTCGCCCCGGGGCGAACGTGAGCTGGCATTTTGCATCGACGGCGTTCAACCCCCTAGTTCCGCCGTCCACAATTGTGGATAGGGACGGGACTGGCTTACTTCGGTCGGTCTGTCTCGGTCAGGGCCTTCGACTTTCCCTACAGGGAGTCCGGTCTGACCCGAGGCGACTGTCCGTTGATACGACCCAGCGGAGACCGAAACTAGTTCTGAAGCGAGTCTGCCGTATTCAAAGGGGAGTGATCCCCTATTCCATGTGCGATCTCGTTAGTCCACTCCCTTCAAGTCAGGGTCTCATAGGGACCCTGGGAGGCCTCGATGGCCGTTACAAACTCATGCAACCATTCTCCGGTAGTGGGCGGGTGTGTCTAGGTGGCAATTGGTTTGGTTCAGGGAAGTCATGCACTGCGCTACTAGAACGTGGTGTCTACTCTCTGCTCAACGTAAAAACAACCCACAAAGGTTTTCCATAGACAACACTCCTCCGCTTGTTGGCCAATGATCATGACCAACCTGGATTGACCGTTAGTATTCTTCAAGAAGCCCGTATACGCAAGACATGGACGATGATCAAGGCAACAGCCCATAGTGGGCCCTCATATGTGCCATTATTCTTGGTGTCTACTTGCTTTACCATACAACTAGTACGAACTATGAAGTATATGGCTGAGCACCCCACGGACACAACTAATCTTCTAACAAAGGAAAGTCAAGTAGACGAAACGTCACATTTCTACATATCTAGGTATAGCATTGTGGACCAACACAACCGGTTGTGGACAAGTAGCCTTGCATTCCATGACGTGCGGAAAACGCACGACTTTCAAGTCCGTGAATTGAGCGAGCTGATTGGATTGACGGAGGTAAACACCTTCCTACTCATGCTTGGGGAGGGAACAAGGCAGGTACGCCAAAGGCATGGTAGGAAGGTTCTAGCAAAGGAACTTTTAGACAACCCATGGGTTATGGCAAGACTTGAGACGGAGAGGCAACCATCTCTCCGTTTGCGCCTTTTGATTGTTACGATGGGTGAAGTGGGTGAAGGAATTGCGCACCGGTTGGTGGCGCTTGAAGTCATGAGAACATGTGGCGAAGACACTATAGCAAGGAAGGTGACGCAACGCCGTTGCTTCATGTGTGGCAACAAAGCCTCGGCAGCTTGTCAAGCATGGCACAAACCAAGTGAAGGCGCAATTGCATACCTTTGTGGGCAAAACTTGGGTCATGATTGCGTTGCGCTACACATGGCTTGGGTTCCCTCTAAGCGACGGAGGAGGCTGCTAGGAGGGGACGTGCACACACCTGCACTAGCCCATGTAATTCGATGTCGGAGGCGTAGCTCCACGGAGTGATATACTAAGACATTTCGCTCTTGATCTTTCGAATGAGCCCTACGAAGCGACACGTGACTTTGCGATGCGCATGCATGGAGCGTATTAAGTTGGTCGCTATTGTCCTTTGGGTCAACGAAGGAATGGGTGTTCGAGGTATTGCACGATGACATGGGGTGTTTCTCCGCGCATGCACTTCGATTTTGGAACTCAAATGAGTTATCTACACCTCGTATAAAGCGCAGAAAATTGCTCATGATTACGATACCTAATGCGCGCCAAACATGATTGTCCTCGATTGTCCTATATATAGAACAATGAGTTTGGAATTTATAGACTTGTATCTATCTGCTCGTGGTACAGAGAAGAGCATGGTTCCAAAGGAGTCAAGTTTACCCGGCGTAACACTGTCCAATATGGTGATAAATGCTGGAAGAATAATTTGAGAGGAGGACATGCGCAAGGAGGTGAAAAGAGGATTGCCGGCCAAGTATCATCCGGTGCAGGTAATGATACCGGCGTCCTATGTCCCCATAACCAAGGACTACTCGAGACCTAAGCTCATGGCATTTAAAATGACATTAGACAGTAAGCCTAAGGCATTGAAGACCTTCTTAAAAAACGTAAAAGATAGAAAGCCCAAGAAAGGGCCCGGCAACAAGCTTGTGGCATGTTGGCATAGTGGAGAGGCTAGGCACATCAAGCCTCACTACTGTTGTGGTTCTTGTTACTTGCACAACGATTTGTCGTGCAGCAAGCTTGGACAATTGCACTTTTCGTGAGGCGGAGCAAGGTGGCTGGTGTGGTCGCGTGGAGAACCTGGGCACGCTTGAGAGCT
>JBBULP010000528.1:0-107638 GCA_038048775.1 Picocystis salinarum | reverse complement strand
AAGTCCCAAGTAAATTGCCCGAATATAATTGAGAACCTCTCAAAAGCCTCGCGATTGAGGGAGTATTCCTCATCGTCAAAGGATAACCTCGGCAAGACAGGCGTCTCGAGAGGGCTAGGCGCAACACAAGGAAGCATTACCGGACGTGTATGAGCTGACAATCGATCTTTTGAAGGCGTTATAAAGCGATTAGGAAACGCACCTAGTCTTGTGTAAGGCTTTGAACGAATTTTCTATCCACCAAGTACATCTTGAAGAGCGCAATTTGCTAGCTTCTCGACATGGAAGGCATGGTGGGTGAAGAGTCCCCTTCCGCGAGGACGTTGCGAGGAAGAGAACTTCTTTGTCATGCATAAGGTTCGGAGGAGGATTTCGTTCGAGCACGCTTTCTCGTTCACATGCCTTGCTAAAGCTCAACACGTTTGCAAGCATGGACGGCTCGAGTATCGTTCACTTTTGAAACGATGGTGGTTTGGCAAAACGAAACGGAAGGCATGGTATCACAGCACTTAAGCTCATGTTCACAGTCCACCCATCCGTGATCGAGCTTCCAAGGAATGCAAGCTTCATTCCATTGGCCATGCGTGGTAACGTTTGGGTGCGTGATTGACTTTGCATGGATTCAACCGTCATGTTTTTCGCCTTTTGCATGTACCTCTTCTTGTGCGAATCGTGGCACATTTAGCACGCTCGCCATCGCATGGTTGGCATTTCGCAGATCCGTGGTCGCACGGATGGTACGGGCAGGCATGTTCGTCGCATGGCCATCGCACGTGATCTTGGACGTGTTGCGCCACCGGCGGTTGTCGTTTCTCCGTGTCGGATCCCATCCTTGGTCTCTTTTGGTCTTTCCCACGTTCGTTGGCATGGCTCTCCATTGGATCCAAGACAAGACATAGGAAGACCATTTCACCCCTTCGTTCTCCCTTCTACGGATGAGATGGGTTCCTATCAACAGGGACCCTTCTCCTTTCACAGGGTCGAGAATCGAACCTGGACCTTCGGTTCTATCCCATGGTTCTTGAACGTGGAGAGAAAGATCCATCCGATCCACGTGTGGTGCGACGTCCACGTCGCACGTGACCGTGCGTTTGCACGTCTTCCAAGAACGCCAAGCAGCACGTCGTCACGCACTTCTGCGACGTGGCGGTGGAACGAAACAGGCGATCGGATACGCCCAGCGACGTGAAAAGGAACCAGCAGAGGCGTCTCGTGGGAGAACGTGGCACCAAGCAGGACACGACACACCCAACGTCGACTGGGACGACAACCACGGGTGCACGTGGAAAGCAAAGCGAAACGTAGCGAAGCAGTCGTGCATCGAAACGGCGGTGGTTTGGTGGGACGCATCTCGCATTCGTCCGTTCGTGCTCGAAGGAAGCGATCTCGACGGGAACGCCGCACACGAACGTGAATCACAGTCCGGAGAGGACCAACCATGGATCCCACCATCATGCACCCGCTCACCATGCAAATGAGAATGGCAAGGTTCATCAAGGTGCGCTCGATCGACACACCGTGATACAAGAAAGCCAGGGAATCAGATGCCATCTTCGCGACCCGGGCAGCTGCGTTGCGTCCTGGGAGTGGCTGACCAAGTTGGACGTACCCGCAGGAAGACGATTGGAAGAACGAGATCGTACTTTATTTTTTCCCCGATGGCGTGTACGAGCTCCCTCGATTTGCCAGGTGTTGGATCCGGAACTACTTCCTCACCGTCGTGCTCTATCTAGGGCTAGGTGCCCTGTGGTCCTTGTGGGTGTACAAAATCAAAGGCAAGAAATACTTCGCACCCGGCGAGAAACCAAGCAAGAAGGATGTCTTCGAGCAAATCAAGGTCTCTATGATGGCGATCCCCCTGTACGCCCTCTTGCCATGCGCTGCTGAATGGATGGTGGAGAGGGGATGGACGAAAGCCTACGCCAGCATCAGCGAAGTGGGGATTCCCATGTTCTTTGCGTATTTTGCGATGTACATGTCCTGCGTCGAGTTTGGTGTGTACTGGATGCACAGGATGCTTCACGAGTCCAAGTTCCTGTACAACAACCTCCATCACATACATCATAAGTACAACAAGGAGAACACCATGTCTCCGTTTGCGGGACTGGCCTTTCATCCGTTGGACGGTATGCTTCAGGCCATTCCTTACGTATGGACGTTGTACCTGGTCCCCATGCATTTCCTCACCGTAGAGTTGCTTCTGTTTGCGACGGGGATCTGGACCACTAACATCCACGACAACATCAACGGAAAGTGCGAACCCATTATGGGTGCAGCGTACCATACGATTCATCACACGCTGTATCGGTTCAATTACGGGCACTACCTTACGTACATGGACCGCGCGTTTGGTACCTACATCACCCCGTACCAGCTCGAGAAGAGAAAGTCCAAGTAGAGGCACGCATTGTGCTTATGTATGCAAGAGTGCTGTTCCATACATGTGGCAATAAAATCCATGTGGAACCGCTGTGCACCTCATTGCCCTTCACATCCCTCGTGTCCATGTGGAAGGGCGGTCCTACGGGATCAGGTATTCCTCCAAGTCCTTCCACATGCGCGTCTTTCCCACGACCCGTGTTTCCGTCCTCCACCTTTGTTGTGTTCCCACGGATGGCACCGCTCTCCACCATTGCTTCCATGCATCCATGCTCCTGAGCTGCCTTCCCTCCGTTGCTTCTTGGCTCTTCAAAGGGAGAGAGATCCGTGCAGCCACCCTCCCCCCAAGTCGTCCTGGAACCCACAACCGTTTCGTTGGTTACGGTTGTCGACGACAACCGTTCGTCTCGTTCCGACACGAAGACCGTTCGCAACGTTCGTCGTCACGACGATGGCCATCGCGTCTTCGACACGCGCTTTCATGGCCACGAAGACGTTCCGAGATGCACGTGTTCCTCTCTTGGAGAAGAGAGCAAGTGCGAGGCGTCGTCGTGTTCGCGGTGCGTCGCACCGTGCGACGCAAGACGCATCGAGGCGGTCGACGGACATAGAAGCACAGGTCCGCGTTTCGCCAACGGATGGCGCGTCGTGGAATCGCAGGAAGTGGATGCATGCGTCGTTGGTCGCGTGGTGCGTCGGTAGTCACGTTTGGGCGATGGAAAGCGTGGCGGAGGAATCGACAACGAAGCAAATGGAAGAGGAAACGCCAACGTGCCAAGTGAAACGCGTCTTCGTGGCGGGAAGCACGGGACAGAGCGGACAAAGGATCGTTCGACAGCTCCAACAACGTGGAATACAAGTGCGTGCAGGTGCGAGGAACGTGAAAAAAGCCAACCAAATCCTTTCGAACGCCACACAAAGCGGTGCAGGCGTAGAGGTCGTGCAAGCAGACGTCACGTGGGACGTGGAACGACTCCGCCAAGCCATTGGGGACGTAGATGCGGTCGTGTGCGCCACAGGATTTCGGCCAAGTCCAGACATCAACGGCGTCTTCAAAGTGGAGAACCTGGGAACCAAAAACCTCGTGGACGCTAGCAAAGCTGCAGGCGTATGCAAATTCGTGCTGATCTCCTCCCTCCTGACCAATGCACCGGCGGTCGGACAGAAAGACAATCCCAACTACAAGTTCCTGAACTACTTTGGCGGAGTCCTGGACCAGAAGAAAGAAGCAGAGGACTACTTGCGTGCTTCCGGGTTGAACTACACCATCGTACGCGCAGGAGGATTGACCAACGATCCTTCGTATTCGAGCGGACTCTACGTTAGCCCAGAAGACACGTTGTTTGGATTGGAGCAGGAGCCTGGCAGAGAGATCTGCCGTGATCTGTTGGCGTCCATTTGCATCGAAGCCCTGTTCCAAAACAAGGCGACCAACAAAGTGGTGGAGGTGGTGGCCAGGGGCGGCGCTGATCCGCCCAAGCAGAAATGGTTCGACGTATGAGCGATGGTGACCAACCAAATAAATAACAACAATGGGATCTTTTTGAGCCGATGCACGTTCCCATGCATCGCTTCCTTTATTCTCAATGTCGCACCGGTGTGCAGGCGGCGCACCGAAAGAATCGTCCCAGCAGTCCTCTCCTTCCATCTTTCTCCTCTCCGTGTGCGCTTGCTTCTTCGTTGTCCGTTCCGTTGGGCAGCATCGACGTCTCGTTCGCATCGTCTCTCCGCAACTCTTTTGGGTCCGATGGATTCGTTTCTGCATCGACACGATGGTGTGCGCGTTCTACTTCGTCTGGTGAGGATGTGCCTGCAATCGGTTCCTGCGACACCGTGTTGGTTTGGGCGTGACGATCCAACGTTCCAAGAACGGCACGTTCCTTGTCTTCTTTCCCTCGATGGTTGATGGACTCGGACCTTCGTGCGGCGTGGATCTCGTGAAGGCGATCCACTCGCGCTTTGAGCTCTTGCGCTTCGGTTTCGAGTCGTTCGTAATCTTCTCGGTTCACTTTGTCCTTGTTTTCGCGCATGTCTTTCTGCAGCTCCAACATCTTCCTACGCAAGGACTCTTGTTTCTTCTGTTCTATTTCGAGTCTCTTTTGGAGCGCTTGTAGTTCGAGACGCAAGCTGCGTTCTCTCTCTATGGTTTCGCGTTCTTTCTTTTCTTTCTCTTCTTCCTCCGTCGTGTTGCGGTTCTGGATCTTCAGCTTCCGCACCACGATGGGAAAGGACACGAACACAGCGATGGTGCGTATGACGCTGCTTCGCAACGGTATGCCCAACACACGTCGTGCAGGTGGCATGGCGACGACGTTCCCACGCTCTGTCCCATCCGTTCCGAAACCCACCTCGACAGGGAAAGGAAAAAACCCAACGCCATGGATACAAGCACAACAATCACAACACCAGAGAGGAAGGGAAGGTCGAGGAACACAAAGAGATGGTGAACCAAATGGTCAACCAACACATGAGAACACACCCCACGGACGTGTCCAAGGATCCGATGGACGTCGTGGCACGCATGAAGATGTACTACTTGCACATATGGAACATGCGAGGATCGGTGCGTGCGACGGATGGCGTCAACATGGTGGCACGTCCTACCGTTCCTTCGCTTCTTTTCCACGGTGCAGGTGCGGCGGACGGGGCTTCATCAAATGGTCCATGGACGAAAAAGACACGTGCCTTCATGCAACCTCGTCGTGCTACGAACCAAAACAAGGGATGGAGGAACACGAGCTGTGTCCGACCGTTTGGTTTTGATCCCGTGCCTACTCTCGTGCACCACCGTTCAGTAGCTTGATGCCCATGCTCCGCGTTTGCAAGAAGGTTTGCTATCAAACGATTTGATAAGCACTATTCGATCCCGCATGATTCAAAAACAACGGGATGGGATCAACTGCAGCGAAGGAACTCTTCGAAGCAAGGGCCACCCAACATGCCTCTATTATGTTTGTGCCAACGCCCCGATGTCACGGATCCATGCCACTTTCGCACTTGCATCAAAGAGTGGTACACAACAAGTGCATCATGCACACGAAGCTTACAATGAGCGGGCACAACATGCTCAAGGAAAAAAGAGAACTTCATTCGTTTTTCATGAACTTTGGAAAAAAACGCTATGGAATCACGAAAAGCGAGAAGGTGTTGTCTCATTGGCTTTGGGTGATCGGATCTGTCCATTTCCAAGCCTTGACATTCGTTTCTGAGTGCTATTGCTCGCCCACTGTGTATCTTGTTGTTGGCATAGATTTCGACTCGAAGGAGCTCCATTCGAATGGTTTGCGCAATTTCGGAGTTTCCACTCTCTGTGAAAGGCGACACGGCGGTCTTTGTTGTCTGATTTGCTTCTTGCTAGTGCAATGCGCGTGTGAAAGAACATATGCGATGTGATTTTAAGCCATGCATATTAGCTCAATTCAATCAACGTGTGTTGATTGCACCTGCTTCCGTTTGGATCAAGTGTGGTTATTTCCCGGTAGCCCTTGTATTGCCGATGCGTCGAATTCCTCCATGTATCCAATATTTGTGCGACGTTGGTAGTAGGAACAAAAAGAGCCTATTAGCGGGGAATTTGGGGTTCTTTATTAGTCTCTCAAGCTGTGCTCGCACATTCCCATAAAAAATCATCGAATAGCGCGAGGGAAGCTCAACCAAACTACCGTTTCAAGAGAAACGAGAAGTTTTGTTTTTTCGGTAGCAAAAACAATATAGTTTGTCAAAAGTAGTACTCTTGGTGATCTCTCTTGGTTAGACAAGCGTCGAGGGTGAAGTTTGAGTGCAACAAGGTTTGTCAAACAAAATCCAACAAGTAGCACTAGCAATAGGACAATTTTCGACATAGATGCTTCAGTGTTTGTCGTGGATACCTTTGCATTTATTTTGTCGAGTGCAACACTTGGAAGAAGTGAAATAGATGGCTTGTAGTATCCAGTCCTCATTGCTTAGTTCAAAGATCACCACATTCCTTTTGATGTAACTTTCTGTGCCAATTGTGTTCTGAACGAGTTCCTAGTAGACCATTGTGTGTTTGAAGAAATTGCGCAAGTTTTGACCACAAATTTATTGTGCAAGCAATATTTCGCCTAGAGGAAACTGTATGTAGACCGAGGGTAGATTTGCAAGTGTGTATAGGGCAGTATCTTGCAGAAATGCAGAAAGAACTCGAATTGCATCTAAGACAGGCCTCCAACACAAAGTCACAGAAACACAGGCCATCACGCCGACGGCCAGCTGAGATTCTGGAAGAGGGTACCATGCGGTGGCACCGTGCCACATGGTGATCTCTACTATTTTTAGCATTGCATTTTTACGCATAAACATCATACAGCCTTGTGAACCCCACAATTCCAACTCCAAATGGTTCATCTTGTAACGTTCAAGCACACGCTTTGCATCACCCTGTGTATGAAGCTCACTTTCAAAATGTAATCCGAACTTTCCTACTGCAGAATCTATTGCTTGCAACGTTGAATTTTGTACCAAGACTATCACCACCACTCCAGAATTGGTGATTGCCCTTACACATACGAGGAAGTTGTCCTTCTGATGGATCTGTAAGGAAAGAGTAGGTTGGATTCATCCGAAGAAGAAGTTGGCGATCGAGACGGACTGCGGCAGACATCTTGGGTTACCCTGTACGAGACATAAGATCCTCCAGCAGTACTCTGTCTCTCCTCATCCTCATTCTCTTTGAAAACAGACTGCATCCTGATCATCCTTGCTTGCAACTTTTCAAAAGCCCGTGACATGATTCTTTGGAGGAGGCATGGGCTGAGCGATGCAAGCCTCTTGTCTTCCTTAATTTGGTGGTATTCATCACTGAGGGCCTCAATACAATTTTCTTGTAGGTTTACAAGATTGTACTTATCCGCTAGAAGGGCTGTGTGCAACGTAGGTCTGTTGGATAAAATCTGATCACAAAGAGCGAATACCGCTGGACCACACTTGTATGCATCAGCCAACTCTAGAGCTTCTGTTACGTCGAGTGTATTGATTTTGATGCATTGCAGCATTTTTTCTTCGCACTTTTGCTTTAGCACGGGCATGTCATATTCATCCGACAAAGAAAGCATGAGTGGTAAGGAGTCCAAATCGATATCTCTTGGAGCTGGAGGGTAGATCACAGTTAGTAAAGCAACAATCTGTTCTTTGGTTTTGCCAGGTAATGGGAGAACATTCTCTTCAAACTCCATCTGCAGTAGGTCAAAAAAGACGTTGGACCACAGACCCAGCACAGCTTTAGAAGCATATAGGCATTCATTAGAATCCAAACATAGCATCACATCCCAAAATGGCGAAGAGTCAGGTGTAGCAAAATCTTGTGTCTTCTCCTCCTCGTGAATGACCAACGGGTAGCTCACCCTTCTGGGTACCTGGACAGGCTCTTGGCGTTCTCTGAGTGCTTTCTCCATGACGTGGTGGCGCCAGTAAAAACTCAAAAATGCCCTGCGAGCACTGTGAAAAATGCAACAGTTGGGAAAGAGTTGCTTCCGATGTATTTCCGCCTCGAGACCACTGTCAGCTACTGTTTGCTAGGGACTTACAAGTGAAGCAGCTCAGGCATTCAGCCGCAACCAAATGCACTTTAGACCGAGTGTAGGCTTGGATAGAAAACAGAATGTCGCTATCAATTGTGGGAAGGTTCTAGTTTCATGCACGGTCAAAATTTGAAATCCCCTTCTTTTGATGCTACCAGAGTACGGCTTGCCGATTCCAGTGTTTGATTACGGAAACTCTTCAAACACCAGGAAGAAGCGTGCAAAATATGCATACACCGAACGGAGTTTTGCCGTTGCCTTTTTGGGAGGAGTCCCTTGAACAACTGCTTTTCCCGAACACCAAATCTGCTTTCTGGAAGATATTACTCCCACAGAAACTGCTGAGAGAGAACTTTATTGCATGAGCGACGTCCAAGTCTTCTCTGGCAAGGCCTTTGCCCAATGCTTTCCTGCAAAAGAAACTGCAAGGATTTCTTTGTCCTTTCAGCACTGCACACTTTCTTTTCTTCTTCAGTGCACCTACGCAATCAAACCTTCTGGCTTCAATGATTCTTTCTTGCTATCACTGCTTTCGATGGCAAACAGGTCTCCAGTCAGTTCTTGTGACCTTTGCGTGGCTTGACTCTAATTGCGTGCAATCCTACTGCTAGGCAGATGCTTGAATGCGGTGACCATGCATCTCTGTTTCTTGCATCACTTCATGCCGCTGCATTGACCTCACGCATCCATTCCACGTAGAGTACCAGCCGAGATTTGGCGAGAATCTCTGGTTTCGTTTCGTTCGACAGGTCGGATGTGGACATGGATGACACGTACCTGGGAGATGCTGGTGTGCCAGCTTGCTTTGCACCCGCAGGCCCGTCCAGAATCGTCGTTCGAAGCGAGCGCGTGGTCCAGTGCTACGTTCCACGTTTCTTCTCGCTTGTTTTGGGTTGCACCTTTCCAATTCGTTCCCGTCGAAGGAAGATGAGGATGCGTGATTTTGTCTTTCGTGGATTTGTCGAACGCACCACGACGTGTCGTTTGGGACTCGTTTCGGAGAGATCCGAGGGTGGGAAAGAGAATCCCCTTGGGTTGGAGGTCAAACCAATCCCATCACGTCCCCAAACGTCCTCTTTTCCACCCCCCAACCCACCCCTTGGCAAGGGACGAGTCCAAGGATTCCTCTTCGGTACACGAACGATGCGGACGGCGTCGGTTCCCTCCGAGGAAAAGGGATCCGATTTCCCTCGCTCCGAGGGGAACGATCGACGGGGGAGAACAGGTTCCAGCCTGTCCCTCGTGGATCCACACCCATGGCTGCCAAAAACATTCCAATGGTAAAGCATCCATCCCAAACATGCATGTCCTGCATCCTCAGAATACCCATCCAACCATCTGCAAACGCCAAAACAATCGCGTCCGTTCCCATGGGACCTTCGGTGCCATCCCTTTGCCATAAACACCGCGAGGAACCCAAGCATGACGTCCGGTCCTCTGCGTGCACAACAACCGTGCAAAAGTGCATGCGACGGACCGAAAGACAGGAAAATGTGCTTGTCCAACCGCATCCTTCAGGAAAACCACGTTCCTGAACAAAGTGCCTCCCTGTGAACGCGGTGAACAATCCCCAAAGGGCCAAAGATGCAACCCTCGATGGATCCCACAGCTGCATCATGCTGTCGAATGGTAGGCGCGCTTGAGCTGGGGCCGTGAACTTAGAAATCATCATGCTCTGCTTGAAAGTCGTGCAAAAGGTTCGCATGTACGTAGTAGCAGATGATCAGCATCATGCACACCCAGCCCAAAAATAAGCATTCAAAACATGAAGAGGGAATGCTGCCGTGTTCAAGCAATCCACCCAAGGCACGCATGAACACCGGTCCATTGCTTCAATATCCACGTGCTTGGGTGTGTTTCGGCATAGACCAGTGCCCCAAGGACAGAACCTGAAAGGGTCTTCGACCAGAGCAGCGTTTTTGCAAGTTGGGGGAAGCTGCAGGTGTTCGACAGAAACGGTAACGTGCATCCTTCCCAAATCACACTGAGAAGCACAGTGGTAGAAATCCAACGTTAGAGTAAAGGTATACGTATCTGATGACCTCTGTTCATTCTTGCCCTCATGCTTTATTCTGTGAGAATCATCAACAGTAATTCTCTACCCCACGTCCGCGGAATGGGGCAGACGCTGTATACGATACTCCCCCACTTGGATCCTTGTACTGTCTAGCTCCCATCCCGAGGAGATCAGCATTGATAAGTACCTGTCGAATTCCTGTTCCACATACTTCACAGCAGCAGCATAGTTTGAAACCTTCGGCAAACCTTGCTTTTCTGCACGATCCTGCATCCATGCAGCCATAAGCGTGGCGCGGAGCAAATCTAGCACTCTGAAGTCCTCATCTAACAGAACATGGAACATTTCGTTGCAAAAAAACAAAACGAATCTTTCCTGATGGAACCACTGCAGATGAGCATTGGTGGCAGAGAGGTCACCTCCATATTCTGTGATCAAAGTGTCAAAACTTGCCCCAAATTCAAGGGGAAGAGCCTTCGTTGCATGAAATGGAAACACAACGCCCTCCTTTTTATTCACATCAGCAATGTCCAGTTTGCTTTCGTTCCGAACAAAGGCGAATGCTGCGATGATCAGTCTGGATCGATTCAGATGAGCAAAAGTGACCGCTTTCAGCGCTTGATATCTTGTCAGAATATGGAGAGCCACCAGTACACTCCACAGAGTCAAGATATCCGAGTAGGACGTCACAAGTTCGGCGTACTCCAGCAGCAGAACACTGGAGAGAAGACCTGTCAACTGAGCGGCAACCTCCCAAACCTCCTCTTTGGCAGCCACATCTCCCACATTATTGGATCGGGCAAAGTGATTTTGAATCACCCTAAACGAAGGACTTGCAAGGCCTTTGCCAATTGCTTTGGAAAGGTTACCAATGGACGCCAACAGCAAAAAATTTCCGGGAGCAAGTGGAGTCATGAGCTCAAGCAAACTCCCTATCACTGAGAACAGTTCAGCAGACATCCTCCAACGTCTTGGATTCTCATCGAACATCCCGCCAAACCTGCCACCAATGACAAGTCTTCCCACTGCTCCTAAACCGTCTTTGGTAACCCATTTGATGGCTGCGCTGGCCGCTGCAACCCCCGTTGGTCCTGCGCTGACTCCTACAGCTTGCAGCATGCTTGCCGTGGTGAGTGAGCTGTACATCCAACCAAATATGTGGCAAGGAAACGACCACAGCATGTACGAAAGGTAGTCATCCGTGACCGTGGAAGGAAAGCCCGCAGGCAAGAACGTGTTTCGAATGACACGCTTCACACTGGCGTTTTCGTGTGGGTCCACTTGTGCTGCAATCGGTTCCATCGCACCGGTTTCCAGGCGGTACGTTTTCGTCTTCGTCCCATTCGTCTCGACCACAGACAACCATTCCTTGCGTGCACATCCCGACGGATGAAGCATTCGACGTTTCCCATCCGTTCCATGTTTCTTTCGTTCATGGAATCCTCCTCCCTTGTGGAGGCGAGTTGCATCCATTGCTTTGCTGCGCCGATGGATGACCATTCCTGGCATTCCTCGTCTCTTTTCGCATTCCCATCCATTCTTCCATGTGTTGCATGCCACGTTTCCCCTCATCTTCGCCTACGCGTCCGATCCATCCGATTCCACGACGACACGAGGTAACCATCCAAAAATCAATCGAAAGATACGACGGTCCTTCCTTAAAATCCAAGGAGAAGCTACTACGAAAGGCCCTGTTTCAAAACAACAGAACACCGACTCCATGGACCAACACATGGGAGAAAATAACACATGGCACGAAGTAAGAACCAACCATGCCTATTTTCCACATGGACAAATCAGTGTGGCACATCCTGTCTTTGCATCGCGATCCAAAATGGTGTAACACAAACATTGAGAACTGCGACAGCCGTTCTTCCCAACCACAAAGTCGGAAAGCTTTCCCTCGTAAGAGTTTCTTCGCACGGAAATCATAAAGCACCCCGTCAACTCGCATCGAAGCAACCATGCAAGTGATTTTCGCCAGGAAGTGTACGGCAGAACGTGAAATCTGAACAAACTAGAACAACTGTCAAACACATTCACAGTCAAAAATCATACGTATATTCAATCGACGAGCGACAGTACAGCTAAAGCTGCCAGCGGTGAACATTTCCATTTCCTTGAGCACAAACGTGACAAGCGATGACATCCAGTGTTCAGACTACGCAACCCACCACGAAACTAATGACATCCAAACCATGTGATCTTGAAAGTAAACTGTTAGAAGATCTTTTTCTTGCGAGAGGAAAGGAATCGTCGATGAGAGCGCGTAGAGGTTCCACCGTTTGCCTTGAGGATCGATTGTAGCGCACGATCCTTGGCCGGAACACAGTCAGCATCGCATCTAAGTAAAGTGAGTTGAAGCTGTGAACCGTCTAAAAATTAAAAGGAGAGCTGCACATACAAAAGCAATCTTCAAGAAGTACAAACAATTATTCGAGTCTGTAGTCCTTCAAAAATTCGAACCAACGAAGCGGAAGCAAAGTCTCGTTATGTTCATCGTAATGAAGACTTGAAGGGACCCATACCTCAACAACGAAAAACGTAATGGAATGCTTGAAATGTGCGGAACGGAGAATGCAGCTTCAGCTGGAGTAAGCGCTACAGGTTCCAAAACTGGAGAACTTGTGGTTTCATTTTCCACCATCACGAAGTTTCTCCAGAATGAAACGATATTTTCTCTACGAACTTGCACCTTCGCAGATATAGGAAAGAACCATTCTACACAGATTCTTTTGTATTGAACAATTGCTATAAGATCAAGTGATCACACATTTGTTCGTTAGTAATGACACGAGTCTTTTACACACAGCAACTTGCACCTACTAAACAAAATAGGTCCTTTACTTTCCACGTTGCGAAAGTAAATTATGGAAAATCCAGTACTTTAGATGTTTTCTCTTCCAAGAGAATCGATGTTCTGGAAAGATGAAGCTCTGGACTCGAAAGATAAACGGTGAAAAGGAGTAGATCAGAGTACAAGTCGAAAAATTTCAAGATTGTGATGCCCGAGGAATCGTTATCAATAGCTGGACAGACAAGCTTGTCACTGCAGTGCTAAGAGTCACTTGAAGCATGAGACGCGATCATGTATGTTCGATGCCGCCGTCAATTGGAATACCTCACAGCGCTTAGTTGTAAGCAATAAATACGTACGAAGGTGGGATCTTCTGAAAATAGCAAATGTAAGCTCGAAACATTTTACTGATTGATAGCCATCGGAGGGACAATTGTAACTGAAAGTTTCTATCGTCAATACTTTCATATTCAACCCTTTCGCGTTCGCATTTAGAAAAGAGGCTTTTTTCCGCCTCATTTGATGTTGAAAGCGGAGAAATTGTCCGCGTGGTTCTGAACTAGAACACGGAAGTCCTTTCGATAAATTTGTGTTTTTCATATATCATTACAACGGCGTGACCGCTCCCAGAAACTTGAGTTCCTTCAAGAGCCTGGATACAAAGCGTTCGAATTTCCACACCGGTTTTTTTGTTTTATCCGAAACCTCCAAAGCAGCTCTTATCTCGCTTGAATAACTCACAAACAGGCGTGTAAGAAGCACTGTGTCGTGTGTGAGACGTTCGAAGGTTTCACGTACGTACTTCTATTTCAACTAGACAAACGGAGGGTGGATATCACTCCGTACTAGGGTTTTTATCGCACCATGAGGAATACGGAGAAAAATTCTGACGATTCCTCATCGGTGATCACACTATGGTCTGAGGGCATGTACCTTCGGGGAGTCAAAAGACTCCCTCAAACCTCGAAGGGTACCAAGAAGTTCATGGCCGATCATTCATAGGTTTTCGTACTCAGAAGGGTTAGGACATGAGTACCTTCAACAAGGTGGTTCCACAGCATCTTGTACGTGAATTTCTAAAGCGTGACTATATTAGCGACTTTCCAAGGTGGTCAGAAAATGACGTCAAAGTCGTAGTGAGCCGTCTTTTTCTGAAAGCTGTACGTACCTACATAATTTCATGATCCATAGCTCGCGAATCGAGCTGTGCACATTTCTTGGGGAGGGCCTTTTTAGTAGGAGACTATAGAGTGAGTGAACGATTCATGTATCGATGTATTGACTGCAAAGCCACATCCCTTCAACCTTCTCGTCGTTTGCCACGTCCTTCTGATGAGAAAAATAAACGAAGAATTATGTTCACAGCTTTCCAACCTTGTCGATCAGACGGTGAGACAGAATCCTGTTACAACTGGTCAGAGGATCGCTTGCGACGATTCAATTTTGATAGAATGTGACGTAGCGAAGTCATATTTCCTGCAACTGCAGAAGGCTTTAAGATAATAGCACTTTTTTGGATTGCTTTTCCCTGACGAGCTTGATGATTGATCTCTCAAGCGATCAATTTAGTGAGAGTTTTTCTTACTAGTGCCTACTCCTCGTTGCCAGTCTGATGCTGAAACTTGATTCACTTTCCATCGAACAAGGCAGTTCAATGTAAGAACATGATTCTCAGTATCGATGGATTTTAGCAAAGCACAATTGCAGTCTACCCTACACACAACAGTGGGAACGCTTGAAGCCCCAAGGATTCGAACAGAGACGTACTGCTTCCTCCGGTTGCCCAAGTATATCAAGGCTAAGAAGAATTCGATTGAGTTGTTGACGTGATGCGGAAAATATTCAGCAATCTGTGTTGCTTATCTTCTGTCACTTCATTAGTAAAGTTGCATGCCAGAATAACGTCCAATCTGCTTACACAATGCACACGATGCTTTATACTTTCTCTGCACCTTAATCTTGTTGATTTGCAATTTGAGTAGGAACGAACTTGTTGTTCACCTGGGTCCGCGAGGATACTGATTTCTTCATTGAAGGAGGTAGAGTATTCCGGTATCATGTTTTGCTTGGATCGTTCTCGTCGAGCCGAAAGCTGGCATGCAGAGGCTTAAATGGTTCAGTCTTTGTGCCGCGATTCTTTATATTGTATCGAAGGACAAAAATTTCAGACTTTTTCTCTATCGCTCTATTCACGTGTCCCATAGCTCGGAGAATTCTGTTCGTGCCCTTTAACCGATGGTCCTTTCTGAACCTTGCCCAAGAACCGCAAGGTCACTTTCTGGAGAATGCGCTCTATTTGAGGCTTTCCAACCATGCTCATCGATCTCGGCTCCCCGTATCTCCAAATGTTCGAGGATATGTAGCTGCAACGAACGTTGGTTTGTATTGGTGAGACTCTGTCTAGTGTCAGGAGGATCTTGGCTTATTGACACCGAAACATGTGTGTTGACGGCCGCAGCTTCCAGTGCAACCTTAGCAAGTGGCAACAGCCCATCCCCAGAAGTTGTATCGGATTGGGTTGATATAAAATCAAACGTTGAATAAAGAGCTTCGCTAGCAGCGGAGATTGTCCTCGGTAAGCTGATCATGTGGACTTGTACGTTGTTGGAATGGAACTTCAGTCATAATCTATGGTCGTGCAAGTTGGAATCGTTAAGATTTTCAATGACAGTTTCATTTCGAGGATGAAGTTGCAATCTTTGCATTTTGTGCAAGCGCAACGGTGGCAGGGTAACGCAACTAAGACATGGGTGCCTGCACACTATATGCACTAGCAATGTGTTCACTATGACCACTTTGTGTCATCCACGAAAGGCGCGTCCTTCATGTTTCCTCCCATCGCTCTGCCTCTTTCATGATCAACATTTCAAATTTATCGTGGTACAATGGCACAGCGTGCCCTGCAAAGGTTATGCTCGTCGTCAACGGTGGTTGGCAAATGTTGCATGTTCGTATGGCATACAGGCCTTGGATGGGTTCAAAAGGCAAGTGCAGAGTCATACCTTGATGGGAAGGTTTCATATAGGTATCTCGGGTGCAGATACGCGCGTGCATGAAGGGGACGATATCCTACCCACTCCATGGTCCTTTATAACGCATACCTTGATTGCCATGCGGCAGTGCATCTCCCATTGGAGTGAGGGTTCCCTCGTTCGACTGGGGATGCGAAAACTGGAGCTCCAGCAGCGGGAAATCGTCCGGCAGAGCCCCGAAGTGAGAGGCTTAAGTTTTTGGAAAGGCACACTTGATTCCATTTGGGTGGGCATTTATTGCCACCATGCACTTGATGATTCGTGGCGCAGCTTTCGCAAGGTTTCTTTCCTTGGTGGCCCAAGCTTGAACAATCGAATCGAAGTGCGTGTCGGTCTGGGCAAAATGTTGATCGAACAGGCGAAGACTTTGCATCGATAGCACTACTCCTCCACTGCACTGGACACTGATGTCATCGGAGCAGGTGTGTAATTTCGCTCTCTTTCCCAGGAGAGTTGAGACATCATCGTCAAGTTGGACTTTGCATCGCGTTCGTCTCGCATTTCCCTTGGGAACTGAATCCTTTTCTCTTTCATCTCCCCATGAACACAAGCTAGGACATCGAATCCAAGTCTGTCAATGTTGATCATCTCCACTGATTCAATCCCATCACGAAAGCCGGCAAACTCAGAGCAGAGTCGGAGCAGGTCAGCGAGCCTTTTGGTGTTGTATTCTTGTCGAATATCTTTTGCACAGTCCTTGAGCGGATCTGAACATGCTTGAAGGAAATCTTCTCCCGAGACGATATCGGCAGTTGCCGTTGTTCCATACCCTCCCACGTAGTAGATTCGCTCTACGCGCATTCTCGAGTACAGGTCGCACGAGTCCACTTTGTTGACACCCCATTCCCCTTGATGCTCGGCTTCGAACTTTATCTTTGCAATGCGAAGTTCGTTCTCTTCCAGATCTTCCAGCCTCCCGATCAGCGTAACTCTTGCATTGGCTTCTCCTGCTTGATCTGCGGGTTGCACGTACAAGGAGCACCTTGGTTCACGGCTCACGTTTTCTGTGTGGACAGCCCCTTTTCTCAGGCGCACCACTGGTTGGCCGTCGTCGTCCAGGATGTAGCTTGCTTGTGTACCGAGTGGCCATCCGTCTTCACAGACCGTGCAGATGGTTCCTTGATTGGTCGAATCGACGAGGGTTTTCGCGCATTCTGCTGGTGTGGGTCGCACGATTTCGTTCTGCGCGTAGAAATCTGCTCCGGCGTGAGCTTTTCCTGGCCACGTCTTTCGTGTTCCCAGGCCGCACCTGCCAGGTGTGCGATCTGCACCACATACACGACGGATGCTTGACGGACACCTGTTCATCATCCCTCGCATCGTTCCAAACCTTCTTCGACGATGCGATCGACGTCAATCCAAGATTCGCAGATGCAAAACGTGTGTTTCTTCACGCGTGGTCTTCTTGTCCGGTTGGATTGTGTGCAGACGAACGTGTGGATCGGAAACGGAACCGCAGTGTTCTCGATCTTCCACTCCACGTTGGATTTTGGCGATCGAGACAGATGCGACGATCGTGTTTCGTTCGATCTCCGCGTCCACCGAATTCTACCGATGCACCTGCACGTGTGGTTGTCTTCGATGACGTTGTGTCGCAATGACGCGTTGCGGCGGTCTTGATCGTGTGGATCACCCAGAGATCTTCTTTTCGAGGAGGAGATCGGAACCTTGGAAGAAGATTCGATCCCATGCCCCCATCCGATCGAAACCTTCCATGTGAAAAGTCACACAACGCCCACGAAGACGAGTCGCCCCCACACAACGAAGCAACGAACCATACGCGGAACGGACCTACGATGCCAAGAAACACACGCACGTACGCGGTGATGCAAAATGGTACCGGGAAATCAAGGAAGATACAACCAAGGTGGGTCAATAGTCCTGTGGGAAAAAGAAGCGGCCGCCCCCTTCGTGCCATCCAAATCGAACGAGAACACGCACCCATCCACGAGTCTTCGGGAATGGATGCAAGCTCTTGTGGATCATCCATCAAGCATGGGATCTCCCTTGCGCAAGCAACAACCGATGCCATTCGAAACCCCAAGGTGTCGGAAACATGGCAATGCAACAAAGTTGCCACGTAAGAAAATGGTCCACGTCGACTACATGATACTTTCGTTTCCAAGTGGATCAAAGGGAAGGACCAACAATCTCCTCCATGCATGCGCGTACTCAAGGGATACGAATCAACGTCTCCCCTACCATTCGTGTGTCGATCCATCTTTGGGGTTGGAGACTCGGTACCATTTGTGCCCTTCACGTGTCATCATCTCGTATAGTTGCTTGTGCTACTCAACACGTCCCAAACACATGAATGCGGGACCTTGCAAGTGCAAAGTCCTATTGCATTGTGCTTTGTGCGTCGAGCGTTGGGCTTGCAGGTTGAGAGGAACATCAATACATATTCCGATAGCCTTTTCTCCAAAGGAAGAAGCACGATCTCCACAGGAAAGAAAAAATCTTTCTCTTGCAAATTTTGCTTTCTTTCTTCCGCATTCTACGTGTCCGATCTTATCCTCATCGGTTTTGAAGCGAATCGCACGAGGTTATCATGCCAAAGCTCGGAAATTTTGCAAGCGTGTAACGATGGTGATTTCGTCTACCAGAGTTGTGAAGTCCATCATGCGCTACCCTTTCCTTCCATCCTTTGGCGAAACTTGGTGAAGTGGCAAAATATTGTACAAGTTTGCGACGAGAATAACCAAAACTTTCGAACGAATCGTCTTTGTCTTCGGGATCGATGTTTGCCTGCGGTGAAAACATTCATCAAAGTTAAAAAAGGTGCATAACCCATAGATTACGCTGGCATACCATGGTGCGCCTCGGAAGTGGAATGAGCACATGCCATCTAGTGCAACAAAAGGACACCATGTGGAAACGCCCCCACGCTTCAAGAAGGGTGAGGATGGTTGATGCGTGTGTTTCAACTTGGGTTTTGATCCACTCTATCCTGTGCTTAAGGAAAGGAAGCGTGTGTTTGGACGCTACGAAACGCTGGGAAATTCAACATAGCGCAAATAGAGGTTGCTTCCTCAAGAGTACTACTTGAAGGATTAGCTTGGGAATCAATTCGCGTTTTCCTTTGTTCTTTTCCCCTAAAGATCTTCTTGCGTTGAAAGATGAATGAACGATCCGAGTTGCCATGGGCATCTTGTCCTCGAACCCATCGAAACACGTGTTGCACGTGACCCTTTTCCGGTTTTTTTTTTTGGTAAACGGGCGTTGGCTTGGGGATGGCGTCGGCTACCGAAACATGTTGTTGGCCAAGATCGCAAGCGGCGGAGTGAACGTACGGGCGTTTTGTTGTTCCACGCTTGTTTTTCTACCCACACAATGGACGCACGGCCATCACGTTGTGGTCCCTCCTTTTGTTTTCGTCTAGTTCCATGGTGCGGTTGAATTTTGTACGGTTGCATTGCTTTGATTTGACGTGTGTGGTGGGGACGTGGTTGGTGGGGCAATTCCGCCTTGGGTTGTCGATCCATCTATCCGCGTTCGATTGGATCGTCCTTGTGTTGGCTTTTCGTACAGATCCATGGACGGATGTTTCCTTCGACGACGAAGGGAGAAGGGATGGAGATGCATGGGGTGACATCCGACGGGTTGTGTGTTTCGTTGGTGGTGGACATGGATGGTTGGTGCGTTTCTTTTCCTTCCTCTTGGAGACCCACCAAGTTGGGTTCGATCCTCTTCTTGGTTCGAATGGGGGGAGGGTTTTGATACGCAGCGAAAGGGGGGAAAGGACGGTGGAGAGAACCATCTTGTACGTACGTCAACCTACACCACCACACACGTGCACACCTGTCTCCTACCCTTTGGATCCACACGTGGTGCGTCGCACGTCTCTCCTCGTCGATCGTCCAGGACACGTACCAGAAAGATACGACACCAACGCAACAACAGGAACGAACAAGACGAAAGAAAAGGAGACATCTGTCGGATCCACCACCAACCCAAACCGAAAAAGGAAAAAAAAAGAACAAGAAGGTGCATTTCGGCGTACAGGCGGGTGTCGTGAAAGACAGATCGGTGTGTTGCACGACTGGCGAAAACACCACCAAGTGGTGGGTGCACGAACATGGATGCGTGGTGCGTGATGGGGAAAGCACATCGGACGTGGAAAAACATGCCAAGGGCAGACGTGGGAAAGGCCACGTCCGTTGTGAGAAAGAAGGACGTGTCAACTCCTGGTGACTTGACCAGGCGAAAGAAAGGAATGCGTGATGGCCTGCGCGTGGGTGCCATCCGTCGAAGGACAACACGTGAGGACGACGAATCCATACCGGAAGATTGGGAAGACTGGCTCGACGACGAGTTCAGGAGTGAAATGGAAGGGGAGGCTGGAACCCCAACGAAGCGTGATGATGGTGGAGGCACGTGGGCAGATTGGGCCAAACAGCCCAGGAGACCGTCCAGAAGACGGCCCGCAAGTCGAGACAGTTTTCTCATGGGAGATTCAGGACTGGCTTCCAAGTTCGATCCAGATCCGGATGCAGTGGAAGGAGCGCTGATGTTCGAAGCCAGGGTCAACCGTTTCGAATCCAGAGAGTCTGTGAAATACGTGGCCATGCTGTTTGCTGCTCCCATCTTGACCGGATTCCTCGTCAACCACTTGGTCGCTGATCCAATCCTACAAGTGTACGGCAAGACGCATCCCAAGGTGTTCGAAATGACCGCTAATCAGAAAGTGAGGGCAGCAAAGAAAATCCACATGGAAGAAAAGAGAATCAAATTTAATGCATCCGTGGGACACGCTCCCAGCCTTTCAGAAGATGAGATGCTGGCAGAGCTCGAAAAAAAGGCAAGAGAACTGCAGCACGAGCAGGTCGAAGAAAACCGAATAGCCATGGTGAACGTGTTTGCAGATGGATCGTCCGCCATCACTCTTTTCGCTCTGCTCCTCCTGAACCGCAACATGGCGCAGGTCATCAGCCGGACACTGGACAGGCTGTTCACTGGCTTGAGCGACACAGGCAAAGCATTCATCATCATCCTCGTCACTGACATCTTGCTAGGATATCATTCTGAAGCTGGTTGGCACGAAATCCTCAAGCTGGGCTCCGAACACTACGGGCTGGAAGCAGAGGATTCCGCCATCTATCTGTTTGTCGCCATTGTCCCAGTCACAATGGATTCCATCTTCAAGTACTGGGTGTTCAGATATCTGAACCGACTGGCACCTTCTGCAACAGTCACCTATAGAGCAATGAATAGGCACTAGACACCACCATACCATCCGATGGAGAAGGTCATTGTTTCAATTCTTCAGTGATGTGCAAACTTGTATTTATGAAATAAACGTTGCATGATATCACTTAGCAAAGCCGGGCAATCCTCTCAACATCCACTTCGATTTGGGAATGTTCCTCTTGGGGACCGCCACTCCAGGAAGCTGGCAGTATGGAATCCTATCCTCAGGTGGCAGCGATACCCCGGCGGCCACGTACTCGAGGACGGACTGCATGGTAGACATCATCGCAATCTGGCCGATCACTCGGCCAGGATGCGGCACCCTCAGATCCTCGATCTTCTTCCACAGGGCAAGCAATCCAGGCACATACTTGTAAAAGCCGTGCGGGTTCTCCCCCAGGTACCTGCGATAGGTGGTGGTCATGAACGACGCCATTCTCGACAGACCAGCGACCGTGGCCGCCCTGCCCATTCGTTGGTACGAGTACGAATGCAAGGCCCCGGAAATGTGCGCGAGAGAATCGCACCCGGCGATTCTCTGGGACAAGGCGAATGCATCCTCAATCGCCTGCCCACCTCCCTGTCCGAGATTTGGTTGCATCGCATGTGCTGCATCTCCAAGCAGAGCCACGTTGCCATCCACCCACGACATGGTAGGAATCCTATCAAAAATGTCCCTTCTCTCTATGTCTTCCGCCACGGTCGCTTCTATTCTCTCCTGCACCGCGGGGCAGAACTCCTCGAACAGAGCGGCGACCCGTCGCTTCATGCACCCCTCGTCGCTGCCTCCAGCGGGCTCCGCGTGGAATGCATACCACTGGGCCTGGCCATCCCCCACGTCGGAAGACACAAAGTACTTGTTGTACCCCAGGAATACTTGGTACCCCACTTCTTCCACGTCCGCTGGTTGATAGTTGCACGTTGCCGTATAAACCGTGAATCCAGAGTACGCCGGAGGATCCCCGGACCCTTTCATTTGCGCTCGTATTTTGGAATGAATTCCATCGCAGGCAACAAGCGCGTCTCCGAGGACGTCGGTGCCATCGGCCAGTTGTGCACGCACCGCGCCTTCGTTCTGGGCGTACGCGATCACCTCTTTCCCAGTCTGCAAGACTCCCGGTTTGAGCCTCGCGGTCAGCAGGTCCAAGAGCGTGTAGCGGTTGATGACGATGGTCAAGGGGAGTCCGTGTTTTACCGCGGGTTCCCTCGTGTCAAATTTGAAGTACCATTCGCCCGATTTCCCGTCCAGCATCCCGTTGATACGATCGCCCGTGACCACCCCGTTGGCAATGACATCTTGTGCAAGTTCCGGATCGATGGCTTCCAAGGCACCGAGGGCGTTGCTTTGCAGCTGGATCGGACCGCCGAAAGGTCTGTATTCCTTCACCCGTTCGAAGACGGTGACGTCGACGCCACGATTTTGCAAGGCGATGGCCAAGCAGAGCCCACCGATCCCACCACCCGCCACCAGGACGTGCGGTGTTTTTCCACGTTCTGCCTTTCGTCCTTGGACGTGCGAAGGTGCAGATACGCCCAGTTCCACCTTTCCATTCGTTTCGGACGGACGTGCTTCGGTGGCTGTCGCATGCGCTTGCCGAGCGTGCTTCGCGATCGTTCGCGATCGTACGTCGTTGCATTCCTTGTTGTGTTTCGCCTTGGTGCGTGGACGTGGGAGTGGGATCGTCCCTGTCCTTCCTGGTGTCGTGTGCTTCATGTGTCGTCGTTGTTTTCGTTGGTGGGTTCTACGTCTCCCGTGCTTCCAAATCTTTCGTTCGTATCGATGCGTTGCGTCGGGTTTTCACGATCGCGTGTCTTCGTCTTGGCTTGTTGTTTGTGTGTGTCCACGCACGTGCGTCGTTGCTTGTGAGACCAAACGACGTCGCACGTGTGTCCGACGGTCCTTGCTACCCACCGAGATCTCCCACGCATGCCCCTTCCCATCGCGATCTTCCTCCAAGCTATCGAACGAAACGGACATGCGATCGATGTCTTGTGGGATGGGTTCCATCCTCCCGGTGGGTTCGATCGAAGATCTTTTCCCACGCCATCGACCGATCCTCTCTCACAGAGACAGGAAGAGACACCGGTGGGATGGGATCGACGGTGGAGAGAGGAGGAGTGGACCACAAGGGGGGAAGGGAGATCTTTTCCTCATCCTGAACCGTGTGTCCCACCAATGCCAAACCAAGTGGAAGACGTGGCCACACCACCATCCACGTGTGGACGAGAGAGACCCTGCCATCCACTCCAATGGGATCACCCGTCCCACTCGCATGGACAGAACCAGGAAACCATCACGACCACAACTGCCACCCAACAACCGTGGAACACCACACGACACGATCCAAATCGACGTCGTACGTCATCCTCGAGACGAGACACGAAGGATCGACGGCAGGACACCGTCCATGCCTGCGTGTCGTCCCAGCCAACACCCTGCGATGGACAAGAGCCATGCATGGGAACGTGGAACGAACGACGAAGAATTCGACGACGATCGAAACCTGGAAACGAGGCGATGCGACCCACGTCGCCATCCAACCGTTCCCGATCCCGTGACGAGTGCGAACGAAAGGATGGCCATCACGCATGGACGACGTACGTGCGCACCTCCGATCGCATTCGGTCCCTGCATGCAGCTGCATGGTCGCATCATGCCCTCTCGTCCCACGTGGTTTCGTGCCTTGCTGCTCACGCCCGACCATCCGGAACGGTTCGCGACGTTCCGGAAAGGAACATGGAACATGGACGGAGGAAGAAGTGGTGCAGATTCCTCGCACGTTTTCAAACGCACACGTTCGACGAAGCGTCGAACACAATGCGACGTTGCCGAAGAACTGCAACGGCGTTCCGATGGAACGCACGTGCGATGGATGATTCGATGCGACGGACGGTGGCGTCCATCGATGGGACGATGTCTCGTCGGTTCCATCTCTTCCCGACGACAGGTGTGGAGACGGACGCATGGGTGGCAAGTCGAGCAGGATGAGGATGGTCCGTCCTCCCGTGCGTGTGTCGATTGCACCATGGATGTCCACCACGTGGATCGTCGTGGCGTCGTCGCAATCCTTCGTGAGATTTCGTGACAGGGCAGACCAGTAGCATGGATTCCAATGTAGACGGTGCAAGTCGCGATGCTTCGTGGGGTGTCTCACCCTCTGCATCGGCAACCGTTTCCATCCTAACGTTCTGGATGGGTGTGGTGCGAATCGTTCCTGATCCTCCTTGCGCCAATGGGGATACGCCAGGGACCCGGATCCTCTGCGATCGATGCGATTGGCACCTTCCAGAGCACAACGGATGGGTTCCTTTTCCAAAGAGGACCTTGCGAAGGGTTCGAAGGAGAGGTTTCGATCCTGGAGGAAACGTCGATTGGATCGGGCATAAAGGGATCCTCGGTTCCAAACCGGTCGATCCGAAGCAGCGACCGCAGAGGATCGGGTCGATGCGGTCCTCTCTGGATCGCCCCTGGTTCTTCGATCGTCTCAAATCCATCTTCCTTTTCGCGCATCTTTCTCCATTCTAGAACTCATCCCCTCGCAATCTTGGGTTGGATTTGAGACGTCCTATCCGTTCGAATCCCCGGGGGTTGGATCGACGTGTTCTTCGGATGGATGGGTGGTGGCTTTCGAATCGGGATGAAAAGGAAAACCGTTCTCCTTCCTCCCACCGGATGGATCCTGGAGAAGGCAGGTGTGGATATCCACCCTTCTCGTTTCGTATCTATCCCCTTCTCGAACGAGGGTAGGAAAGGATGGGGTTTGTGTGTGTTTGTCCCACGGATCTTCCTTACGATTCCTTTCCTTTCGTTTCCCATTCCGGGTTGCCTTCGGCATCCTATCTTCCTCCCGATCTTCCTTCGGATCCGTCGGATGGTGGGTTTCGATTTCGTGTCCGATGGATGCGATGGGAACAGAGATCTCTGTCCACTCTCTCGTTCGGATCGATCCGTTCCACCGTCGGATCTCCTCCTCCAAACCGAGAGAAAGAGAGGAAGGAAGCAGATGGGTGGATCCTTTCCTTTCCATCCGTAATTGCATCCCCTGTCCTCGTCGAAGAGGAAAGGTCCACCATCCCAAGACTGGCTGGGGTGGGGAGGGGGGATGGAGGGATGAAGACCACAAGGCAACGTCATTGGTGCGTGGGATCCTCCGTCGATCGTCGTGGACGGTGGACAAGGACGCCTGAACACCATCCTGCCGACGCCATGGCGCAGTTCGCCACACACGTGAGAACGACGACGCATGTGGGTGGTCGACGCATGAGACGTGGAACCCATGGAAAAACACGTGCCACGGACAGATACGCAGCCCACACGGCCGCACTGAGCCAAGCGCCGCACACCCAAACCAACCACACCAATGGAAATGGAACCACGTCCATGCCAAGCAACCGTGAGGCGCTGAAAAAAATACAAGCACAAGCTGGAACCAACCGTACGTGCCACGCGATCGAACCGTGGAACCGGGAAACGTGAAAAGGGAAACGAACGAAAAAGGAACCGCCAGCACCACGGACGAAGAAGACGAAGGAAAGATACATCGGACACGTCGAACGCAACCATGCGCAAAAATAAAAAAAGGGGACGGCGTCCACGAAGACGCACCCATGCGAGAGAAAAGTTACGAACGTGGGCGAAAGAAGAAACGAAAAAAAAGAGACCTTGTGCGAAGAGACCTCGTGCTGACCGAACCTACGTGGTGGACGCAACGCAGGATACGCCCAAGAACCGAAAAGCAGCATCATCGGGATCGGACTCACCATCCACAATGCTCCCGTGGAACTCCGCGAAAAACTCGCCGTGCCTGAGCAGGAATGGCCCCGGGCTATCGAAGAAATGTGCAACTACCCGCACATTGAGGAAGCAGCCATCCTCTCCACCTGCAATCGTTTGGAGATTTACTCCGTGGCTCTCTCTTTTAACCGTGGGGTGCGAGAGATCGAGGAATGGCTCTCCAACTCCAGTGGAGTGCCTCTGGAAGAGCTGAGGCCTTATTTGTTCCTCTTGAAAGACAAAGATGCCACCCGGCATCTTCTCCAGGTGTCCTCTGGATTGGACTCACTGGTGATGGGCGAAGGCCAAATCCTTGCTCAGGTGAAGCAGGTCTTCAAGGTTGGGCAAGAATGCAATGGGTTTGGTAGGCAATTGAGCGGCCTGTTCAAGCAAGCCATCACTTGCGGAAAGCGTGTACGTAGCGAGACAAGCATCGCATCTGGCGCAGTATCCGTCTCCTCGGCAGCTGCAGAGCTTGCACAGCTAAAGCTTCCGACCCAAGACTGGGAAACCGCCCGGGTTGCCATCATTGGGGCAGGAAAGATGTCGAGGCTTCTTGTGAAGCATCTGGCTTCAAAGGGCTGTTCAGAGATGACTGTTGTGAACAGGAGTGCTGCGCGTGTTGAAGAACTGCAGAACGACTTTCCCGATGTCACCATCCAAATGAAGCTGATGCCAGACCTGATGGAGGTCATCGCCGAGTCAGATGTCATATTTGCAGCATCTGGCTCTGAAAGCATCTTGATACACAAGAATGATGTTGAAAGCATGGTTACTCCACCCGAAGTGGTAGGCTCGGTCCGTAGGTTTGTCGATATATCTGTCCCTCGAAACATAGACCCAGCCATATCAGAATTGGGGAACGGGAAGGTGTACAACGTGGACGATCTGAAGGAGGTTGTGGAGGCAAACAAGAAGCAGCGTGCAGCCGCAGCTGCAGCTGCAGAGACACTTATTTTTGAAGAGCAGGATGCATTTGATGCATGGAGAGACTCGTTGGAAACAGTGCCAACAATTAAAAGACTTAGGGCCAAAGCTGAAGATATTCGTCAAGCAGAACTTGAGAAAACACTCAGCAAACTTGGGGACAACCTCACAAAGAAAGAGAGGCGGGCCGTGGAAGATCTGTCGCGTGGCATTGTGAATAAACTCCTGCATGGGCCTATGCAGGCGCTAAGAAGTGATGCCACCGATGCAAGTTCTATTGGCGAGACACTGGAGAACATGTATGCACTGGAAAGGATGTTTGATTTAAAGGAGGATTTCGTCTTTCCAGGTAGAAAGTAATATCATACTTGCATTTTGTAAAACCTGGTGCGCGTTGTAGCTGTCTACCCAATCTTCTGTCCTTAGCAACGACCTGTGTATCACAGCTAGATCACACCTGGAGGTGTGGAATGTGTAACGTTCAATGTTCCATCATTCTGAAGATCATGATTGGTGGTTTGTTGTTTGCCACATGTGCTCCGAATAACGCCGTATACCGTAGACCTTGCAGATGCTTCTTGAATGTATGGGGTCTGCCATGGCATTTCGAGGATCAACCAAAAGGCTTAGCTTAGCATGCTCGTGTTTTGTCTTGATGGTTGTTCCATACGTTTGTCCGCTACTTTTCTTACGAATTGTTTCATATTCTTCCATCAAGTGGCTTTTTTCGCTAATTTTGAACTTGGCATTCGCCCTCTCATTCAAAATAATCTAGTGTGGAATTCAGTAATTCTCCAATGTATGGTTACAAATTCCACCATTTTGAACACTAGTGTAGACTCGATTCCATACTATAGATACCTTTCGCATAGGTAGAGTTGAGTTCTCAATGATTGTAGGTTCCTTTGTCGATTAGCACTGGCCTTTATTTTCCTTTTTCACAAATTAAACACGATCATTGCAAAATATTCGAACATTCAACAGCATACTAAGCACTTCCTTCAATTCATGAATGCGTGATCACCTTGAATTGAATCGATTCCACACCATGTGTTTGCAATCACCTTTCCAAACGTATGCACCAAGAGCATTGCAATGGTGTTTCATGCTATACTTCCCACATATGCACATCGCCATTCAATTTCGACACTTTTGGTAGATGTCCCCAGCTTCGCTATTCTTCGTTAGGCATCTTGTTCGATTCACAACGAAGTTCATGCATGCACTCTATGTTGAAGTTCCGTTGCTCTCGTATTGAACCAACATCATGCCTACATGCGTGAGGTGATGGATCTACACCATTTGCGAACTCGTTCTCATCAATAGAACAAATTCCACCTTGGAGTGTTTGATGCGAAAGCATTGCGGGCGATGTTGAAAGCAACTGATGCAAACGAAGTTGATCAATGTACTATCAATCAAAGGTGTTGTGGATATCCAATCGTGCCATCGAGTAGCAATTTAATACGAAGAAAACCATTCTAGTGTTCAATTTAGAAGAAGGTTTGATCTCGCCAAGTTGTTTTAAAATGGGATGGTAGTAGGCTTTCAAAAAGGACAATCACGGCAAATTCCGTCCACTGGGGAAGGTGTGAGAGACGCTCATAGTGGGTATACAAGACAATGTGGCTTTTCGAAATGGTGCGTGATCCTACCTAGCCAATGGATGCAATGCAAACAAGCGTCCAAGCAAAAACGATGAAACTACTCTAGTGGTTGAGGCATAGAAAGGATTCGCGTAGTCCTTCTAATTCTCTGTCGTGAGTAAAAGAATTGAATCATCCATTTGTGAGCAGAGGACAATAACTTCGCTTCCACGGCGCGCACTTTGTTTTAAGCTTGCAAAGTTTTACGCACTAGGTGTGCTTTGTATGGCACGACTTGTAGCTTTCTTGGCATCGTACCCAATTCTTCATATTCTTCTCGTAAACCTTGTAATTTGTGCTAGCCTGGTATTGTGAAGTGTTTGAACTCATTTTGGTCGACATTTAGCGCAATGATTTCTTCGAAGCAATCTTGCTTTGCAACGAATCTTGATTGTTTTCTCGATTTCCACAAGTGCGCATCAACCGTGCTTAGTTCGTTTCATTCGTTGGAAACAAGAGGTGGCCAAAAATCATGGAAAGAAGCAACGTTTGTAACGCTCGAATGGTATTTCGAGGGTGTACTTCCCACTTCCATGCAACCTTGGCATCTAAAGCCCTCATCTTGCAAAATGTAACACCTCTCGTGCTCTTGCGTGCATTTGACTCTTACTTCGAATCCATAGAATGTTGAGCAAATTCGAACTTCTGTAACCAAGTAGTCCAAAGCTTGATCACGGCGTTTGTGGAATGTGTCTGGTGCTTCCGCCAATTCGTAGTTGAATTTGTTGACCCAAGTTGTCCGACTTGGTCAAGTTACTTCGTGAGGTAGCCATTACGTTTCACTTCCTCTTTTCCCCTCCAATCCGTATGTGTCGTTGACTTTTGATTGCCTTGTACATGTGGTTTTTATTCTACTATGTTATCATGTCCGAGTGACCTTGCACACTAGCAAAGTTTTAACTTATGTATATTGGTTTGCAAGGATGGCGGTTCGGGATTGTGTATGGGGTCATGACATCGGGTTTGGCACTCTCAAAGGTCCGACGTCGTGAATGCCGAGAAATTGTACTGCACTTCCGACTGATACGATGCTTTGTGTTCGATCGGCCTAGTCTACACCAGCTATGAAGTTGCCAAGTTGTTCGGTCTTTATATCTTGGATGGACGAAAATCCATATTCCTCGTCATGGACGATCCACTCCCATGCAAGCACGCCTTTCAAAGGTCAAGGTCAATACTAGTCCGCTTGCGCACAGCCATAGCGTACGGTGTCGCTTTCGAACGTCGTGGAACTGCCTTTCTTACAATGGATGGATCACGTTCTCCCACCACGGCTCTTTAGACGAGGACCTGTCGGATGCAATTGGATTGGTTCGCCTTTGGACAAGGAACGACATCGAGAATAAACTCTTCGAGAAGGTCCATTCATGGAGGGAAATCCAAGGCGTGAAGCGCGTCGAAGTCATCGATGCGTTTCAAAGCCACGTTGAGCGATCGAGGAGTGAGCTTGTTGGAACGAGGGTTCGTGCCTTCTTTGGAGAAGTTTGGAAAGACGTGCTTCCTGCTGCTGAGGGAAGAAGACGTGCATTTCGTACAAAACGCGACCTGTACCGATGGACCTCACGTCACTGCGAAATTGGACCGACAGGTACTTTTTCAAACCAACAAGTACCACGTAGAAAGCAAGCACAACAATCAGATCGCCTTCCAAATCGATCTTCATCATCTGCTGAGGGTGCTGAGGAGCGCAAGTGCCGTCGGATCGGAATCACTGTCCGTCAAACTCACCACCAAGCGAACGGAAGAGGATCCAGAACCGAAACCATTCCTTGGCTTCGTCACGCAAGGAGGAGACGTACAAATCGAGCACGACATGCCAATTGGATATCCCATGGAAAACGATGACGTTGACCAGGTGTTGCGAGAAGCTACGGTGGCACAAGTTTGTCCCTACTACCTTGACTTGCACTGGGACTTGCCTCGTATCCAACAAGTTGTAGAACGTTTCAAAAACATAAGTGACGAAACAAGAATGGGCACGACCAAGCAGGGAGATCTTCATCTCCAAGTCGAGAAAACGTCCATTCGAATGGGAGTCGAATATAGAAACCTCAAAGTAGCCCCAGCATGTGAGGAACCACCCTCATTGGTTGCATCCAATGCATCAGAACGCCTGGAGGAAGCAACGGAGGCAGGAGACGGGAATTCTGTCACTGTACAGGTGAAAAACTTGAATAAAGCACTGCGATGTCCAATGGATTTGCAAGAGAGGGTACTTTGTGGGATTGCTGAAAACCGAGGATACGTGCACTTCTTATTCGTATTTTCACATGAAGGCAGTAGAGATCACATGCACTTGAGCATAAAATTGCCTGTAGCAGAAGATGATTGAGATTTCCAGTGCCCCACACTGGCCTTCCTTGCTTCCCATCTACCATAAATCCCTCAGATCCTATCATTTGCTTGAAAGCAAAAGATTAGCAAATGGATTCAGAGCTACCTGTCATCAATAAAGAGGAAACTTGCTGTCCACTTCGCTCCTCCAACCCTGAAGGCCCTCAATGATATCAAAGCATGCAGTTATCCCCAAGCCCCTCAAGGTTTTCACAGCAATTTGTGAATCATTTCCTCGGCGGCACAGAACATAAACAGTACGGTTTGAATCACCTTTTAGGAACTCCTCGCCTGCATCTTGTACTTTCTCCATGGGCACATTCCTTGACCACGGCAAAGAGGCAATTGCATACTCGTGGGATGGTCGCACGTCCCACAGTTCGTGCTTGATTTTCGTTCTGCTTATGTTATATTCTGAGGCACTGACCCTAAGGTTGGGCTCCAGTAATTGAAGCCGCCGCGTTGTCCTGTCATTCGATGGGGCACCTGTAAATGTCTCATAGTCGTAAGCTGCAAGGGATTGCTTATCCAGCCTTGATTCTGTGCCGCAAGCATAACATGATAGAGAACGTTCACGGAGCTTCACTCGTGTGAAGGACAACGATGCAGCGTTGAAAATGAGAAGTTTGCGAGAGAGAGGTTCACCCAGCCCAGACAGAAGCTTCACTGCTTCTAGGGCCTGGAGAGATCCCACGATGCCTGGGACAACACCCAGGACACCGGCATCAGAGCAACGCTGACATGCCTCTGGCTTCGGAGACTCTGGAAAGAGGCAGCGGTAGCATGGTCCATCCTTGCCATGATGATACACTGTCAATTGTCCATCGAGACCAATGGCAGCTCCGGACACTAGAGGCCGGTGGCTGACCACGCAAGCATCACTAATCAGATATCTAGTGCTAGGATTGTCACTGCAGTCAAGGATGACATCAAATTGCTCAAAGATTTCCACTGCGTTTTTCCTATTGATGCCCTCGGCAAAAACCTCCAATTCTAAGCTGGAATTCAGGCTTGCACAAGTTTCAGCAGCGGAGTAGGCTTTGTGACAGCCTATCCGCTGTTCAGTGTGCGCGATTTGACGATGCAGATTAGCCAATTCTACTTCGTCTTTATCAGCAATCCCTAACTTTCCAATCCCACATGCAGCTAGATACATGGCGGCTGGACAACCCAGTCCACCTGCACCCACCACGAGTGCGGAGCTTCTGCGCAGTCGCTTCTGTTTCTCTACACCAAAACTTGGAAGGAGAAGCTGACGGCTATATCTTTCGATATCGCTCGCCATCATGCACACTTCGACATCATCTGCAGAAACTGACTGTCCGCGCTCATTGTTGTTCAGGTCTGGATCGTCTGTTCGATTCTTCCTTTGTCGATCTCCATCGTTCTCCAACTCGACATTCGTGCGTGTCTTGTCCATCATCGCTTTCAGCGTGCGATTTTCCATTTCCAGCAAACGAATTCGCTCGAGGAGCTGACGTGTGGATTCGTTCGACTCGTCCATGGCGGACGGCTCTCCGCGACGTACGTCCACCATGTGGCTTATGCGTGCAACCTTTGGAACATGCAAAAGACACAAGTTGTGCTTAGGGCCAATCCGTTGTGTTTTCACCTACAAAAAAACCAGGTGTCCCTCGTCTTGAACAATCAATAGGAAGGGAGCATGCAAACAAACACGATGGAACACAAACCGAAAGATCACGTTGCATCGGCTTCAAGAGAAGCCTAAACAACACTAGTGACGTCCAAGAGACTATTGCTTCTCGACGATGCTACATCCCGATGGGTGAATATCAAAATTGCGAAAAATCTTCGTACACATATACAATGCCACCTTTGAAGAATGCATTTGCCGCTCCATCACAAAATCGTGAACACGTAGACAAACAGGAAAGTGACGCCATTCACCCGAAGTAGGTTGGCAAGGAACACCTCATTGATGGGGTCATATCGTGAAAGCATTATGCAACGAGCAATCCTCACCCCAAAAAAGGGTTTTCAGGGGTACCGGGAAGAATTTCGTGGTCGTACTTACTGAAAGTGCATGCGTCGCAACATGACTTGTACGAAAATTCGTACTCCCAACCGCTCGAATCAAACAATTTCCATGTACAAGATCGAATGGGTCGCTTGTGGCTTAATCATTCTCCTCCGTCTATTCATCATTGTAAAAGGGTTTGGCGGAAAAAGGGAACCTGAACGAATACCTTGTTTCCTTCTTTAAAGCCTAGTGGATTTGACAACTCCTCCAACGAAGTGTTATGTTGAGGATTAGAGTACGATTGTGCCTCTTTAATCCGCCTTAAATCTGTGAAGCATTGCCCCAATCAAATGGGACAATGTGCCATGCGTTTCCACAACTTCAAAGTTTAAATGTAACTTGTGATCTTTTAATTGAAATGACATTTGTCCGTATGGAAAGTCGAAGGAAGTTTACGTACGAAAAGAAAGCCAAGGTAACATTGGCCACCACCAAACTTGTCTTTTGGATTTCCGTTGGTGATTAAATTGCCGACATTGACGATTTTCGTGACGAGTTCAAATTGGGTAATTGGCATCGGAATTGGTTTTTGCTTGTTCTTGACCACAGCAACAGGTGTCAATCTCTCTATATCTCTTTCTCTCGTGCTAAGTTTGAGCCTAGGTTAAAGTCCACAATTGCATAACCTTGAGCGAAACTCCACCCTAGACACCAAATTATGCACTTTCCTTCCATGTTTGACAGATTTTTCAAAATGAATGGCGCGCGTTCAAGTCACAATCATAAAGTTCAAGTTATCCCATGCTCAAGTGTTATGTTTGACAGTGAGTAGAAGACCAATAGCATACCGTTTCCAATAGTTTCCTTTTCGGCCTCTTGAGATCTCCACCGCATGCACACGTTTCTTTCTTCGTCAAATCAGCAAGCGTTCAAAATGGCAACCGGATTTCATATAGTTCTACTCACAAGAGGAGGAGGATAATGAAGTTTTCGAAACGATATGCGAAATCTCATGGACCCGCACGTTGGTTTGAATTGGCTTGGGGTAGGGATCATGCAAGAGTGGGAAAGCCAAAGCTTAGCGATACTTGTTCAATAGACAAGGGCATTCCACTATAGGTAACTAGATGGTTCAAAAGGTGCATGTCATGCTCTCTAAGACGATTTTCATGTACTTGTGGATCCTCCCTTGGATGGCTTGTGCAACTTCACGATTGACTTGATAAGAGTGCCTATGTGAGTGTTTGAGAATATCGAAGGAAGAATCAACTTTGGCAAAGTAGGTTCTCATTGCCGCATACTTGCCTTGCGTGCAAAGCATGGCGAACACTCGTGCGGAAGTCGACTTCGTGCTTGGTTGACGGATGCGATTGGTCGTCGAACAACACCGGAGCAATTCGTAGAGAGGATTCGATTGATCCTTGTTCTGTCATCACCTTTCGTGGTGGAAGTAAAACGTAGACGTGTTAAGCAATCACCTCCTTGCACTTCACCACTTGAATCCGCAGCGAGGAGAATGGCGGCGCGCGCGCCGTCGATTGGATCGACGTGCAGTCCGCTGCGTAGGAAAAAAGTGATCTGGAGGCTTCCAACGGATCTTGCGCACTCGAAGGAAGGCTTTGGGTGCCGGCAGGCGCGAACCGTGGTGCACAGGAGGACGAATCGAATCCCCCTTCACACCATGGCCAAGAGGTCGACAGATGAAGATAAGCTTACAAGCGTCAGGTGCGTCCGAAAGTTCAATCCTGTGTATTTGAAACGCTGAATCTGTGCAGGGATTCCCGTTGCTTTGAAAATTCGAGCGCTGCTGTCGTTTCCTCTTGCACTTCCCAACGTTCACAGGTAGCAATCTCAAGCATGGTTGAAAACCTGCAATGCAAGTTTGGAAACTGAACTCTGTGCCGACATTTCTGCTGAGAAAGATGGTTCGTGTGCTGACGAATCGATGGTCTGTGGCGCTCGATTGGAAAATTCGACACAGCGATGGTGGGCTTCCACGATCAGCCGTGGTGGGCGTTCTTGGTGGAGGTCAACTCGGGAGAATGCTGGCTACTGCTGCCGTTCCTCTTGGGATAAAGGTCAAAGTGCTCGATCCATCGGATCCCGCTCCAGCCTCAGCAGCTGCAGAGCAGGAAGTTGGAAGTTTTAGAGATCCAAAAGCAATAAAAAGATTTGCCCAAGGCTGTGACATTCTAACCGTTGAAATCGAGCACGTGGACACCAATGCCTTGGAGGAGGTCCAGAGGGAGACAGGGGTAGACATAGAACCAACACCAAAAACCATTTCCATCATTCAGGATAAGTTTGTGCAAAAGCAGCACTTTGCAAAAGCGGGCGTGCCTGTACCGGATTTCTGCGAGGTCACCATGGACACGATTGGGAGCATACAGGAAGAGTTTGGCTTTCCGCTGATGTTGAAATCACGGAGGCTGGCATATGATGGACGTGGAAATGCCGTAGCAAAGGATGCGAGTGAACTTGAAAGTGCATTGGAATCCCTCGGTGGTATTTCAAATGGGTTGTATGCGGAGAAGTGGGCTCCGTTCACGAACGAACTTGCCGTGATGGTAGCCAGGTCAAGGGACGGACAAATCGTTTCGTTCCCCGTAACTGAAACCACGCACTTGAACAACATCTGCCACACGACAGAAACCCCAGCCCAAGTTCCTCCTCAAGCCAAAAGCGCTGCGCTCGCTGTTGCCGAGAGGGCGATTGCATCGCTAGAGGGTGCTGGAATCTTTGGTGTGGAACTTTTCCTGATGGAGGACGGGGCGGTGCTTTTGAACGAGGTGGCCCCGAGACCTCATAATTCGGGTCATTACACCATCGAAGCGTGTGCAACTTCCCAGTACGCACAGCACTTGCGGGCAATTCTGGGCTGGCCTTTGGGAGATGCTTCTCTTCTCTGCGGTGCTGCTGGTATGTTGAATATCCTGGGAGAGGACGATGGGAACGAGGGTATGGAAATCTGTCACAAGCTTCTTGGCCGTGCGTTGGTTACCCCAGGTTGCTCACCTCACTGGTATGGGAAGGCAGATGTGAAGAAGCAGCGCAAGGTTGGACACATCACTGTGACTGGCCGCGATATGGCGACTGTTCGGCAAAAGATCGGTACTTTGCAAGCCAAAGCAAGCAGTACAGGGAGCAGCTCCTCGGAACGTATCGCTCAAGTAGGTATCATTATGGGATCGGACTCGGACTTGTTTGTGATGGGTGCTGCTGCAGAAGTTTTGGAGGAATTCGGCGTTCCTTTTGAAGTAACGGTGGTATCTGCGCATCGCACACCAGAACGCATGGTGGATTACGCAAGGAGTGCGCACAAGCGAGGTCTAAAGGCAATCATAGCGGGGGCGGGAGGTGCAGCTCATCTACCTGGGATGACGGCTTCCATGACTCCTTTGCCGGTGATCGGGGTTCCTGTCATTCCTCGTGGCGCTCCTTTGGATGGCATGGATGCACTCATGAGCATCGTTCAGATGCCTCGTGGGGTGCCGGTGGCCACGGTATCCATCGGGAACGCCACCAACGCGGCTCTTCTTGCTCTGCGCATCCTTGCTGCTGGGGATCCTGTCCTTTTGGACAAGATGCTCTTGTACCAGGACAAGATGACGGAATCTGTCATGTCTAAAGCATCCCAATTGGAAGCAAAGGGCTGGCGTGGCTACGAATACAAGGGTTGACTCCTCTTTTTCCCTTATGTTTCACGTTGTCTTTCCTCCTCCATCTCATGCGCTGCTGTATTCCTTCTTGTTCCTGGTGGGAATCTCACGCTTCCTACGTTGGATTTGTCTTTTTTACTGTGAACCTATTCTTGTTCATCTCCATGGCCTTGGATCCATCGATGTGTCCACACGCATTTCGAATTCCGACCTTGTATGTGTGTTTGTCCAATCTTTCTTGTCCTTGCATGTCTCTGTCCTCTTTTCTTTCACTGACCACCCTGCTTCTCTTTGCACCTTCCCTTTGGTTGATTCCAAGAGGACTTCTTCAGGTGACCTTGGAGGTGCTTGGAGCAAGAGAGAGAGACCACGAGGCACTGAGAGATCTTCTGTGATTGTGGGATGCTGGGAGAGCGAGTCTTCCGAAATTGGCAAAGAGAGAATTCCAGAGGAAGGCACCATGGGAGTGACAGGCGGAGTTTGCACGAGTGGTACAGTGGGCGCAGAAGAGACGGCCAGGCAGAGACGAAGAGTGGGAGAAGGAACCAGAGCGAGTGCAGGAGGGTAGGAGAGACGGAGAGTGAATGAGTGAGAGAGTTCGAGAGAGGGAGGGAGACTGGGAGGGAGTTGGGCAGAGGAAGGGGGTGGGAGAGTGTGGGAGAGTGAGTGTGGGAGAGTGAGTGTGGGAGAGTGGGTGTGGGAGAGTGGGTGTGGGAGAGTGAGTGTGGGAGAGTGGGTGTGGGAGAGTGAGTGTGGGAGAGTGGGTGTGGGCAGCCGTGTCCTGTTGGGTGTGTGTGTGTGTGGGAGGTGGATTGATCGACGTGGGTGGGACGGGTGAGCGCAGTTGGACCATGGATCCAACCACCCACCTCACGAGGAAGAAGAGCGCAGCACCACCACCCACCAAACGATTGGTGATCAAAGCATTCAAAGGTACGCGGCACATCGCATAAGAAACAAGAAATGGAAAAAAAAAAATAGAACAGATAAACAAGCAGGAACGAGATCCATGGGAAAGAAACGTAGATGGGACGTGGATGGCACCGTGTCCAACCCACACCTACAACCGTCGTTTCCACAACATGCGTGCGTGGATGGGATGGATCGAAACCAAACCACAATGAAGCAAAAGAAAACATGGAACGAACCGTAGGTGGAAAAGATAACACAAAAAGGAAACCTACAAGTGCAAGGTGGAGAAAAAAACACGCAGTTGCTTGGAGGTTGACGTGCACCAAGACCTCGCCGCCCGTCCGAGTGCAAACCACGTGATCCGATAGCGAAATGGAAACGATCGAGACACTCCTTTCCATCGCGAACGTCTCAAAAATACCGGTGATATTACGTGCTTTCGCAACCCAGAACGAAACCAAACGCCTTTCCGAAGCAAATGGAGCCATCCCACGAGAAACCGTAATGAAATGGAGTCGAATGGAACCTACCGAACATGTGGAACGCAAAAGGCTACGCATCGCATCCAGGAGAATACATGCTGACCTCGTCTATGGGATGTGCACGGGATCAAACGCAGCCAAACCGAAACTTCCAGAAAACTTTGAACAGAGGACCACTGCCAAGTTGAAAGATGCAGTCACTGCCGTGCACGAGAAGCAGCCAGTCAATTGTAGCCTGGAAGAACTGTATCAGGTGAGACATGCGAGGCATTTCGTTTCAGATTGGACCCACGGACCGATCTAAGCTGGTTTTTGCCACGCACCAGTGGTTTCGGTGCCCACCATGCTGACCGTTTGTATTTTGTGAGTAGGCCGTAGAAGACTTGTGCTTGCACAAGCTTGCGCCAGATCTTTACGCCGTTCTCCAGGAGCTTTGTGAAAAGCATATATCTGCCAGATTGAAGGATCTTGAAGGCCTTCCACTGGATCCTGTCAGCTTCTTGAACAAGATGGAGGACTGCTGGTCAGACCATAGTGAGCAAATGCTAACCATTCGATCAATCTTCCTCTACCTGGATAGAACCTACGTGTTGCAGAGTGTGAACGTTCGCTCGCTGTGGGATATGGGGTTGGTTATATTTCGGGAACATTTCTTGCGACACAAACAAGTCGAAAGCACTACAACAGCGGGGATCCTTCAGTTGATTGAGAAAGAAAGGTTAGGTGAAGGCGTAGATAGGACACTTCTGAGGAATCTCCTACGTATGTTCACTGCACTGGGCCTTTACGCGGAATCCTTTGAAAAGCAGTTTCTTGTCGAAACTGCTGAATTCTATGCTACCGAATCTTCGCGGCTACTACAAGAGGTGGATGTGCCCTCCTACTTCAAGCACGTTGAGGATCGCCTACAAGAAGAGTCTGATAGATGCAACTTTTATTTGGATGCATCTACAAGGAAGCAGCTTGTGCTGACTGTTGAGAAACAGCTTATCCAAGAGCATGCTAGCATGCAACTTGATCGGGGTTTTGCTGCTCTCATGGATGAGAATCGACTTACAGATTTGGCCAGACTTTACAGTCTCCTGGACAGGGTGGACATGTTGGACCAGTTGAGAAGCAGTCTAGTGGCATATGTCAAGGTGACAGGTGCTGCAATAGTCATGGATGAAGAGAAGGACAAGGAGATGGTTCAGGGCTTGCTGTCAATGAAAGCAAAGGTTGATCATATCCTCCGAAAGGCTTTTCAAAATAACGAAACATTCACAAGCTCTCTGAAGGAAGCATTTGAGCACTTCATCAACCAAAGGCAGAACAGACCGGCAGAGCTGATAGCAAAATATGTGGATGCCATGATGAGGTCGGGTAACAAAACAGCATCAGACGAGGAGCTTGAATCTCTGCTGGATCGGCTTCTTGTGCTCTTCCGGTACATTCAGGGGAAAGATGTGTTTGAAGCATTCTACAAGAAAGATCTAGCTAAGAGGCTCCTTCTGAGCAAATCTGCGTCTATTGACTTGGAAAAGTCGATGATCATGAAGCTGAAAGCAGAATGCGGTAGCCAGTTTACCAACAAACTTGAGGGCATGTTTAAAGACATTGATCTCTCTCAGGATATTATGGTGCAGTTCCGTCAGTCACCTCAATTTCAGGACAGGCTTCCCCCCAACATGGAGCTGAACGTCTCGGTCCTCACCACAGGCTACTGGCCGACGTACACCCCAATGGAAGTGAGACTTCCGGAGGAATTGACCGTCTGCCAGGATCTATTCAAGGAGTTTTATATTTCCAAGCACAACGGAAGGAGGCTGATGTGGCAGAGTAGCTTGGGGCACTGTGTCATGAGGGTCCAGTTTCCCAAGGGACTGAAAGAGCTACACGTTTCACTGTTCCAATGCGTGGTGTTGATGCTTTTCAATGATGCGGAGGCTCTAACCTACAGAGAAATTGAGGAAACGACTGGGATCGAGAGCACCGAGCTCCAACGCACTATGTTATCCCTCGCTTGCGGGAAGCCAAACTGCCGCATCCTCCTCAAATCGCCCAAGAGCAAGGAAATTGCGGCGGACGATGTTTTCACATTCAACAGCACATTTTCAGACAAATCATTTAGGATAAAGGTCAATTCCATTCAGTTGAAGGAAACAGCGGAGGAAAACCAGCAAACCAATGAGCGCGTTTTCCAGGACCGCCAGTACCAGATAGACGCGGCGATTGTGAGAATAATGAAGACGAGGAAGAGCCTCAGCCACAATTTGCTGATCACAGAGCTCTTCCAACAACTTAAATTTGCTGTGAAACCGCAGGACCTCAAGAAACGAATCGAGAGCCTGATTGATCGAGAATACTTGGAGAGGGACCAGAAGAATTCTCAGGTCTACAATTATCTTGCTTGAGGTGCAAAAGAAAGGAGGTGCCTTCCTATGCTTGTGTGCGTGCACGACTCTCACTGTACGGTCTGCAGGAATCCGTTCTTCAATTCACGTTGACCCATTTCCTAATTTGTCGTGTAAGACAGCGCTTCATAGATGGTCCACACCACGGCCGTCTGGAGCGATCGCTTGAGGACCCTGGGTAGCAGCCCCCTTGTAAATACACCAGGACCCTCTTCTCTCAGCATGATGGTCAGCATTCCGCTTGGGGTCCGCTTGTCCAAGATTCCTGTGATGTCTGCGGGCGTGGATCTGTACAGCTGCAGTCGCGTCCGCAAGATATCTGCAGGCTGGGTAATCGTGGTGGCCACCGCTGCAGCAGACAATCCGGAAACAAAGTTTGCCGCAGCTCCTTTTCCCCATTTGTATTCGAGGTAATCTTTGGTTCGGGTGTAGAAGAGATAGTAGAGTGCACTGAAGGGCGCATTGGCCACCACGGTAGGTCCCAGACCACGGAAGAGACCCGACACGCCTTCCATCTTGGCGATGCTGCCAAGGGCGCGGAACATGTTTCCTTCCCCTACCACTCCAGGGCCGGTTTGTTCCATCCTTGTTTTGACAACGGTGACGGGACAGAGCAGCATGGCCACAGACGCTCTGGCTGCACCTCCAATGAGCAAGGTTTGCGTGCTGGTGAGTTGTCGATTTCCCGTGTTTGGTTGTTGTTTGGCGAACAGGTCTTGCAGGTGTTCCAAGACTACAAAGTACAGGCCGACTCCCATGCCCACTCGTACGATAGAAGGTGTGGTGCCGCTCCAGAACCCTCGCCATCCTCTCTCTTTGCCAATTTCCATCACGGTGTTCCACGTCCCAGTGCACACATGTCCGCCCTGCATCCTAGTTCGCACCACGTCCAAAGGTTGCAGCACGCCGCTGGCGATGGAACCGGAGATCAATCCGTACAGGAACCGCTTGGAATGTTTCCCGTCCTTTGCCTTGGCCATCGCCATGGACGTGGACGTGGACGTGGATCCTTCCGCACCTCCTCCATTCGTTGCAGATGCAGCTTCGCACGTCGCCATCGTCGTCGCATCCAACGTCGCAGTTTCGTCCACCAAAGGTTGGACGTGGACGTCATCCACACCATCGTCGAGAAAAAACTCATCGACGATGTACGTCGAGGCGCGCCACGTGCATCTCTTCGCGTCGAGAGTGATGAAGAAGCACGAAGAGAGAAGCCACGTGAAGTCGTGTGCGTTTAGGATCGCAAGGTGCGTGAAGGAAGCTTCGATTCCAAACGAGAGGAACGTGGATGGGAACGAAGCGACGTCTCTCCTACCATACTCGATCGCATACCACACGTGCGACGTCGATTGCTTTGCATGTGTGCACGCACGAACACGTCCATGGACTCGGATTGGACGTACATGGCTCCATTCCACTCGTTTGCTTCCGTTTGTGGTTTGGATGCATGTACACGCATTGTGCACAGTTTCGATTTTTGCGATCTTCGTGCCGTTGCAACAAATGTAAGAGGAAAGCAAAACGTGCCTCGTGGCCGCTCGATCTCGACGCTTGGTTTTCTTATTGCATTCCACTCGAGTGGTGGTGAAATGCTTGGGTGTCTCGTGGTAAGCTTGCACATTCGAATGCAACGTAGATCAAGCATACATTTAAACGCACGTTGAGCACAACGTGTGCTACAATTGGACACCGAGTGGTTTTCCATTGGTTCCACGGGATCCTTGCGTCGATTTGGAACCCTGTTCCTTTGTTTCACACCAATCGCAACACGTACACCATATTCTTGTCATGCATTGCACGCGTTCGATGCCGTCCGATGCTGTTTCTTTTAATTCTTCGATTCCATTGCACTTCCCTTCATCGGAAACGTCCACTATACCGTCCACCCTTGGTGCGTGTAATGTCGTGCCATCTTCGTCGCTTCACATTCGCAGTGTTCAGGTTTTCCTTGCGACGTGGAGACGTGTGGCGATTTACGTGCATGGAGGATCGTAAACCCTACCGAAGTTAACCTCGACGAGAACCGTGTCGACCACGGGTACGGTTGGTAGCAGCACAACACGAGACGAAAAGAATAAAAAAAGGAGAAAAAAAATCGACGACTGAAAGGCGAGCGCGACGAAGCAGCGAGAGATGTGGCGCAGGTGCGCACGAAGAGCGTCGCTGGGCGAGTGGGAGAGGAGCGCGGTGCGTCTGGGGTGGAGACGGTGCGTGGCGAGGTCCACGATGGAAGGCGATCCAAGAGGATACGCAGACAAGCCTATGGTTGGTGTGGGCGTGGTGATCATGCGACCAACCGGACAGCAGGAACCCAACGTGGAGTTCTGCCTCACACAAAGAGGACACGAACCAGCCAAAGGGAAATGGAGCTTTCCAGGTGGAAGGCTGAGGCTTGGAGAAACGCTGCTCCAATGTGCGGCCAGAGAAGCCATGGAAGAAACGGCACTCGACATCTCTGGAACCAGCCAAGTGCAACCCATGCCCTTCACTGCCGTGGATTCCATACACAAGGATCAAGAAGGGAAGATTGTGTACCATTACACCATCGTAGAAGTCGCGGCCGTGCTACCCAGAGGCTGTGTGGCCATGGCGGGGAGCGATGCAGACGACGTCACATGGAAAACGTTTGCACAGATGCAGATGATGAAGGAAGAAATGGCCGAACAGGAAGCACACTTGAAAGTGGCACAGAACGCACTGGATTGCGTCTTGAAACTGAACCCGCAAATCTTCCAAAGCTAACTCCCGGAAAAGATGCCCGGCATGGACTGCGAATCTGCCAGTTCGTCCTGGTGCTCCATGGAATTGCACACCACGGTTTTGCTCGGTTCTCCGTAATGGCCTCCAACCACCAGCTCGTCCAGGATGAAGTACGCTTTGTGAAAGTGGAAAATGAGATCGAGTTCGCAAACGGAACCGAAGTATTTGTCCAAGGTCTCCACCCAGTGCTGAATAAATTCGAGTGCAAGTAGTTCGTTGTCTTCCTTGTCGATCCCCAAGATGAAGTAGAGTCCGGCGAACCTTTTGTAGACCACGTTGTAATCCTTCCATTCGAGGAAGTTGCACATCTTGTCCGTGCGTTCCAGGATCATGTCGGCGATCTCTTGTATGGCTTTCTTCTTTTCTTTCTGGCTCAGCAGCATCCCTTTTCCTTGCATGTCTTCCTTTCGCGAGCTACCTGCGGTGGACGGCATGGGATACCACTGGGGAACGGACCCGTCGGCATCCGCGAACGCGTCGGACGCGAGGTTTCACGAAGCGTTGGGAGGACAGGACGACGTCAGCTTCTCGTGTTTCGTCCGTTTCAGAGTGTCTCTTTTACGTTCCGTTTCGTCCGGCACGTCCCTTGGCCTGTTTCGTGCGGCGACGTTTCGCGTTCTTCGTTCCTCCTTTCCTCTTTCTTTCTGTTCTTTCTTCGCTGGCATCGCGCGTCGCCCATCCTCCGTTCTTTGTTCTCTTCCATGGCTTGTTTCGCATCGCGTACCTTGCTGATCCTCACTTTTCCTTGTCTGCTGTACGCCAGCACGAAATGGATCATGGTGCGACGGATGGTGCGACGACGCGATGGCCGTGGTCACGACCGTCTCCTCTTGGTTCCACCCTCCCCGCCCGACGTGGACGACAGGAATCGAACCCGGGACCTCTCCCTTTCGGCAAAGGAACGCCTCGCCCCTCCGTCCGATCGTCCGTCCCTTCTCCGAAGAAAGGAAAGGGACAGGAACGACACGGTGGGAGAAGACAGAGATCGAACCCACCGATCGGTGGGGGATCGACCGGGTCCCTCCTCGGTGGCCGAAAGGGGGGCATGGAAACGAACCGAAAGGGGGGCATTCGAGAACGAGTACGAAGGACGTCGCCTGTGGTCGTCGTCGTCGTCTTTGCGGTTCTGCGACGTGGAAGGAAGCGCACGACAAAGAAACGTTCCTGTCCGACCGGTGCTGGTTCCGTCGAACGAGAGAGCAAGAACATGGCGGACGTGGAAGGCGTGCCGCTGCCGGCGGAACTGGACGACCTCGGCGATGGGAACGGTGGATACGTGAGCCTGGTGGAGTTCGACGTCGTGGTGGATCTTGCATGGATCATGATCACCGCTTTCTTAGGATTGCTGGGACACGTGGGACTGGCCTTGCGAGAAGTGGGGATGATGGGATACACGATGAAAGAAGTGTCAGATGCACTGGCGAAAAACGTACTCGTCGTGGCCACCAGTGTCTTCGCCTGGTGGTCGGTTGGCTACGCATTCGCCTTCGGTAGAGGATCAGCAGATTGGTTCATTGGAACGCAGTTCTTCTTCCTCGCAAGCACACGAAGCTGCCCATTCGAAGACGAAGACCTGTGCGTGTACAGTCGATTCCCGTCTGGACCAACCTACGCCTTTTTCCTCCAACAGTGGGTCTACGCAAGCATTGTTGCCACCATCACCACCAGCACAATTGCGAAACGATGCTCGTACATGATGCATGCCGTGTACACCTTCGCACTGATCGGAGTAATCTATCCAGTTGTGGTGCACTGGATGTGGTCCGGCTCGGGATGGTTGTCTGCCTTCTTTGATCCACGCAACACCTGGGGACGCTTCTACAGTGGAGTCGTGGACTTCGCAGGAAGTGGTGTTGTGTACATGACTGCAGGAGCAGCTGCAATGGTAGGTTGCTTCATTTTAGGTCCGCTCAAGCCTGAAAAAAATGCAGGTCGTATCTCTCCCATGAATTCATTGGCTCTGGCATCGACCGGTACGTTCCTTCTGTGGGTATGTTTCTATGGCTTAGCATCGGGGAGAACACTGGGGTTGTCCAATGGATTTGCACGGGTGGCAGAGAAGGTGGCCGTCATGGTCACCCTGGCAGCTGGGGGTGGAGGGATTGGTGGGATCGCTCTGCAGCAGCTGCTTTCGATATCTCCCAAGTACGAACCCAGTGGAACCCTTGTCCTCAATAGCGTGCTCGGTGCGCTTGTAGCAGTGCAAGCGGGCGCTTCGGTCATTGAGCCCTACGCTGCGTTTGCCATTGGGGGCTTTGCTGCGCCCACCTACCTTGCGAGTTCGGCGCTGCTGGACTTTGTTCACCTGTCTGATCCATTGGGTAACGTGGCCGTGTTTTTCTTTTGTGGAGCGTATGGCTTGGTGGTTGCAGGTTTGCTGGGGACGACCATGAACACCACCGCATCTTATCCAGAGGGTCAAAACTGCGGTTGGTTCTACTCTGGATGCAATTGGAAGCAATTTGTGACCAACATTGTAGGAGCGGTGATGGTGGCTGGATGGACCCTGTTAACCAGCCTTGGGGTGTTCCTTGCCATCAAATGGATGCAGTCCTGCTCCGAGCGCAGAGACACGTCCGTTTCCTCGCACGCACAAGATGGTGCACAGGCTTATCCACAGGTTGAGCCGTCGTGGAAATTCTGGAAACGAAAGCACAATGCACCTGTGGTGGAAGATTCTACCGCGGCCGTTCCATCGGCATTGGATTGACCTGTCTCCTATTGCATGTATTGCCTTGCAGGCCGATCGTCCCAGAGGTTGCATGAATGTTTCGTTCTCGTTCCCGATTCTATTGTGCAGGATGTCCTTTCCCTTCTGTTTTGTACGGTTGGCATTCTCCCCTTGGTTGTTCCCTCCCTTGCATTCCCCATTGTTTTTCTCACCCGTGCCATGTCTTTCATCTTCCATGGGACTGTCTCTCGTCCGTCCCTGGTGTTGGTTGGAGAACAAACAACAGCAGCAGACGGGAACACCTGTTCTGCCAAGGCATTGTACCTTGGTGTTCACCTCGTTTCATCTCACCAAGGTCTTTCCAGGTGTCTTCCAGGATGGTCCTGCTCCTCTGGATGGAACCCATCCACCCTCTCACCCCAGGACGTGGCAGGGACATTGGGTCGCACGGAGGACGTGTGTCGACGAGGATCCACGTCGGTCTGTGAGAAGGATCCCATCCCAACCAGCCAATCCGAGGTCGGACCACCCTCGCAGAGGACCCCGTGCCGCCCCACCAGGAACGAGGAAAACCGTCCGATCTGTCGAACCGAACGATCCCGCACGCGGATTGGTCCGTTCGCCCCGGAAGGAGAGATACCTCGCCGTTTCCACCGTCCGATCCCCTCCCGGTTCGTGCCTGCTCCCACGTGGTAGATCTCGATCGTCTTCCGAGATCTCTCGTCGAGATATCGATATCCCCTGGGATTTCGGTGGGTTGGGGGGATCCCTCCGGTGTGGCTCCTGAGGATCTTTCTCCACCACACAGTTTGCATCGACGCCGCACTTGTGGTGGAAGAACGACGACGTCATGGCTGCAACGACCGCAAGCGTGGCGATGAAGACGAGGATGCGTGCGAACTTCGCACCTGCCAAGTGCAACGCAGCTGGAATGAAAGGATGGAAACGTCGCACCATGCACGTGTGTGGTGTGGCCGCACCCCCGCGCCAATCGCAAATGGGAACCAGCGACGAATTCGAAGACGTGCTGCGATCCGGCCTGGAAGGCGTTGCATTGGTGCAAGACAAAACCTTCCCGTCCCAAGCAGAAGTGCTCCGATCGATACCGAAATATTGCATGGAAAAGAACACGGCCAAAAGCATGGCGTACGCAGCCACCTCCGTGGCCTTGACGCTCGGCTGCTTGGCAGTAGGACACCTCATCCCTCTCAAATTAGCCTTCCTGCCGGTCTGGATGCTGTACGCGGCTGTGACAGGTACCGTGGCCACTGGATGCTGGGTCATTGCCCATGAATGTGGACATGGTGCCTTCTCCGACAATGCCTTCCTTCAAGATGCTGTCGGATTCGTGCTCCACTCGGCACTCCTTGTACCCTATTTCTCTTGGCAAAGGTCTCATGCCATTCACCATGCAAGGACAAACCACATGACGGAGGGTGAAACGCATGTTCCCCACGTTGCTGGCACGAAAGCGGGGGATGGGAGCAAAGAGAGGAAAGATAAGATGGGAGAACCTATTTACACTGTGGTCAGACTTTTCACACACCTGGTGTTTGGCTGGCCTGCATACATCCTATTTGGAGCAACTGGAGGCCCCAAATACGGGACGACGAACCACTTCTGGCCCTATGCACCTTTCAGTGGAAAACTCTTCCCAGGAAAGTGGAAGCAGAAAGTGCTTTTCTCTGCTGCCGGAGTCTTGGCAATGGTAGGGGTGCTTACTTGGTGGGCCAAGACTGCTGGGGCCCTTGCTGTGGCAGCTCTGTATGGTGGGCCGCTCTTGGTTGCCAACTTTTGGCTTGTGTTGTACACATGGTTGCAGCACACGGATGTGGACATTCCGCACTTCGACAAGGACAACTGGACATTTATCAAGGGTGCGTTCCACACCGTCGATCGTCCATATGGACCAGTTTTAGATTTTTTGCATCACAGAATTGGCAGTACACATGTTGCTCATCACGTGAACAGCACCATTCCCCACTACAACGCAGTAGAAGCAACCAATGCGTTGAAAGAGAAGTACCCAGAGCACTATCTGTTTGATCCTACCCCAATCCACAAGGCAATGTGGAGGGTTGCTAGCAAGTGCATTGCTGTTGAGAAGAGAGGGAACATGTACGTATTCAAATAGAGTCTTGGAAGTGTACCTCTTCGGGCCTCACTCTCCCTCTTCTTCGGTGCTAGTGTAGGAACGGTGCCCCTGAAACAATTGCATGGCAAAGGTACTGTACTGTATTCCGCGACACTGTAACTTTAATTTTTTCTGTATAACATAGCATAGTGCGAGTCTATGAAGGACCCGTAGGCATTTCCTGACGTCAACCGCAGAACAGCGTCGCAGGACAGTCTTTATACTCCTCCGTGTGTGCAAAACCCAGGGTGTGCAGGGATCCTGATGGTAAATTTGGAGAGTTCTTCTGTCTGCACAATTGTTCCAAAATCTTTGCAGAGATGAGTCAGCTTGTCCCTCAACCACCGCGCTTCATTATCCCCAGCCTTCTCAACAGTAGAGATGTAAGGCGGGTCCGAAGTTGGTTTTCTCCATGTGTGCCGGATCATGGATGGATACATGTCTAGAGTTGTTGGTCTACCCTGCTGGATCCGAAGGTCGTACAGGAAGCCCAAATCGTTGCGATAACTTTCGTCCATAGCGTAATCGTCAAAAAAAGCCCCTGCCCCATACACAATTGGTTTTCCACGATAGATTTCCACTCCCATGATGTGATGCGAACTGTGCCCGAACACTACATCGGCGCCACAGTCAATCATGTCATGACCAAGACGCACTATATATTCACTTGGTCTCCATTGCCAGTTTGGACCCCAATGGGCAAATACAACCACCATGCCGCCCCCAAGTTCATTGACCATTGACCTTGCACTCTTGATTTGGTGTTGCAGGTCTTCCTTCTTGTAAGACATGGGATCAATGAAGTTGATCCCCGCGGTTCCTGGCTTTGCTTCCCATTCTGAAGGATGGTCTGCAACAGAAACGAAAGCAACATTCACGCCATTTTCAGTCAAGATGGCTGGATTTCGTGCCTCGTGTAAGGATTTTCCTGCACCAGAAAAGTGTATTCCATTTTGTTTCAGTGCTGCAGTCGTTTGAAGCAACCCTTCCTCCTGGAAGTCCAGCACGTGATTGTTTGCGAGAGAAACGTAAGCGATGTTGGCCTTGGACAACGCTTTGGTCATGTTCTGTTGAAGCACTGCGAAGTTGAAAACTCTATCCGGCATTTTTGGCAGTTTTCGATGATCGCACACGGATGTTTCGAGGTTTGCAGCCACAATTTGATGCTTTCGTTGCAAAAGTGGCAGCCAATCTCCCCAGATGTGTTCGTCCGATCCATCTACATTCGAGAGCTGCTTGTCGATCAGCCTTCCAAGCATAACATCACCAAGCAAGACAAGAGAGAGTTCCGTTCCTTCCCCAGGTTGATGCTTGGTTTCTTTCCTTTCGTCTCTTGGATCTCGTTCCATGTCGTCACCGAAGCGTCGCGACCGATTTCGAGGCGCACTGCTTCGCACGAGACGTTCCTTTCCCACCTCGTGCACGCTCCACGTCCGAATGCTGCTGCGGATGTCCCTCGCGCGTTCCTTGTGTGGAAGGAAGGCGCGCCTGACGCGTGCGAAGACGGCTGACGTGGCGTTGTGTTCCGAGACGTGTCGGAACGTGTCTTACGTCGGTGACGTGTCGGAGGTGTCGTTCGATGGCTTTGGATGGGACATCCATCCCAACAAACGTCTTCCTTTTGAAAGGAGGAAAAGGATCGATGCAACCCGTCGCTGTCCCTTTCGAAACGAAACGAGATTCGTTGTGACTTCGAGAGATCTGGTTGGACCGATGCCACATGCACTGCGATCGACGTGCTGTCCTTCAGCTGGAGATCGGTGGACCACAATGGTATCCGCTTCGTGCTTGGAAACTGCAAGCTATGGATCCATCCAGTCCCCATACGCGTGCTTGTATACGAAAAGTGGTAGGATGAGCTGCAAAACGGACCAGTCCCTGTTCCCTTGAGCGTGTTTTGCACGGTGGAAACACAGAAGCAACGTCCGAAACGCCTCCTTGAACTTATCAGGAAACAGGTGATGAGTAGCTTTGGACCATCGTATGTGAGGAAATGACACCCAATCCTCACAGGCACGAACAACGCAGGTATTCCTATCAACTTGTATGTACCTGTAAAGCCATAAAATACCGAGGACTTCACATTGCAAAGATCCTCTGTCAAAATTGCACCGCCTGTTTGCCACCACAGTATTGTGTGCTGCCCTCCACGAATGTCGCAGCGATGCTCCGCCACGGTTCAGTAGAAATGTCAGGAGCTTCAATGTTTGGTGAGGCATTTGGTCCAGATTTCCAGCTTGGACGCCGTACACCAGGCTGGACACCAAGCCATAGTTTTCAAAGTCCAGGTCAGGGCAACACTCCAGTATTGCATCAAAGTGGCAGTATCTACCTTTCCTTATTGACAGTGCGCACGTGGAGAATAGTTTCTTGTCACCCCTTGTGCCAAATTTGGCAGACCTAGCAGCAGTCAACTTTTGTGTGGCAACTAGATTGTCTATACAAACTGCATGATGCAAGGCTGTATGTCCATTTGAGTCTTCCCAGTCTAGCGCATGTCTGTCTTGCTCAAGGAAAACGTCGATGACAGTGTACAGATCTGTACATTGTTTTGACCGATGCACTGCAGCAATGAGGGAGGATCTTTTACCATCCTTGGAGGCAATCATTGCGCCCCACCCCAGCAGCCTCGTACATGTATCTTTACACTTTGAACCTGGTACAAAGTTTACAGAATAGTACAGTGCATCGGTGAGAAACTCCATTGTGCCACACAGAGGCATGCAGTGCACACCTTCATAGACGTATGTCTGGACTGCTGCTGCACGGCTGAGTTGTGCAGACACAGTGTGTTGGATGAAGTCTTCTATGGCTGAATATCCATGATGGTTTTGTGCAAATTGCTGATTCTGAGGAGAGAATGGCAGCCACGCGTCCCTTTGCACCCCAGGTGAACTTACGTTTGACAGTGGCGTTGGTTTGGTTCTCATGCACGAACGCACCATCCCAGTGGTACAATCGGTTGTTTTGTCCCCTGCGCATGCACAGGAATCATCAACTACGCACGGTGCTGCTGCATCGCACTTTCTTCGCTTTTGAATACCTTTTGTTTGGTAGATCTCGTTTGCTTCGTTGTTAACCGCCGGCCATCTTTTCTTCTCTTTTCTGTCCCGTGCACAACTCAGCACATCCATGTCTGCCATGTGACCTCTTCTTTCGGACACCACCAAAGTTTGTCTGGGTTTCCGAATCGTCTTTCTGCCCATCTGCACACCTACGGCGGCCTCTTGTGGGCTTGGATTGTACATCATCTGCTCTTGTCTTGGTCGACTGCGCCTTGGCGCAGGAAGGAAACGAGGAGCTGAAGGGTCGCCCCATCGGCCAAGCTGTCTAGGGTTCTCCTCCCTTTCGAACGATCCAGGCCGTCCGTGTTCGACCCACTCGTCCCGGATCGAATCGAACGGTGGGGCAGAGGACCCCAAGCTGACGTGGCAGCATCGGGGGGGACGTGGGTGCGACACGGATGGGGAATCGCACGGTGGAGATGAGAGCACGGGTTTCAATCGACAAGCGAGGCGACGTTCCCGCCAAAACGGAAGATGTCGATGGGAAGGAAGGGACGTGGGGGACAAAATGAAACCGGAGAAAGACATTCTCCTGACTGCGTCATCTACGTCGAAACAGCATGCGATGATGCTTCTAGAAGCATCGGGATAGCAGATGCGAGGATTTTATGCACCTGATTCCAGCGTACACGCGAATCCTTGTCTGGAGCAGTGACAGAGGCATGGACAGCTCGTAGATGAAACATCAGATGGGAGCTCTACCAAACAACACGGATAATCATTCCAATGGGAATGGCTGCAGGGTTTTGAGGCGATTGGTAGATCTTCCCTATCCTTTGATTGCTACGAAACGAGCCCTACAGCAAAACACAGCCACGATAGACAATCATCACGGCAACAGAGAAGCTCATGATGGAGCAATGCAGTACGCGCTGAGAAGAGTAAACAACGAGGCAGGAAACACAAGGGACAGACCCATGCAAGAAGTACTCTCATTTTCACTTGGTGCATATGGGAGTGCAATTGTCTGAATTCTTGCGTCGTAAATGGCAAGAGAAAGCAAATTTAATGCTTGAGAAGGGATCCTTGAATCTGCACAGTATGGCAAGAAGAAGCCTACACAGATCAGTGATCCAACAAGCACACAGGACGCAAGTGTTACAGAGACAATCGCACAAGCCCAAGTTTTTCTTCCATCGCAGTCATCTTTATTAGCCTTGCAGAAACATCTTTAGACGCACAGCGCTACCTACGTAACTTCCGGCGTTTCGTGCCAATATCGACATGTTGCTGTTGCTCCTGAGCGACGACTTGCCTTCAAACAAAATGGATCATTCCATTCCTGAACAGCTATTTATTCAGTCTTCCTTTGTGATAAATGGGACCTTGTATCTCCGCAATAGAAGAGATACCACCCATAGGGTGCTGGTAGGCTTAGGAGATGCCAAAGGGAATGCGCATCAAACACTCCGAACAGAGGGGGGAAGTCGAAGATCTCCAGTAAGGTGGCAACATAGAGTAGAAGAGTTGCTGCCAAGAGCGTGTTTCTTTGGCTATGGCCCGTATAAAATGCCCATCCAAGTATAAGGGACAGCTGCAAAATGCCATTGATGGTGCAAATCACTATGTTCAGTCCGTAATCAAAATGTACACGAAGCAGGTAATAAATGTGGCCGATGTACATACAGGATATAGCCAAGCCCACAGCTGCAGCTGCACGGATGCTTTTCATCTCAAAAATGCGAATGAGAGTCCTGTACAAACCAAAGTATACAACAAGAATTGCACTCAGATAGTCTAGTTTTTCCGTAAAATACGTATCCCGGCTGTGAAAGACAACACTCCACACCCAGGCGTTTAAGCTGATCGCACCTTCTAGAATCCACAACCAGCTGTAAGGATATCTCGACTTTGGATCCTGCCTCTTTGCGTACTGTACCAATTTCAGATAGTTTAGTAGCAGAGAAGTCTGCAATCCGAAGTGCAGCAATGAGAACAGGACCGAAGCAGGTTCTTGCATACCCATGAAGCGAAGGAAAGGCCATTTACCGTAGTATTTCCAAGTGTGTACTCTGCCCCAATCTTGTACCCTTTCGTCGTTCGTGATGCGCATGCAGTGGTACTTGCAGTCCGCATCGCAATCCCACCTCAACAGGCGTAGGAAGGGCGGCACGTCGTTCTCGCTTCTGTTGCACACCGTTTTGCACGCGTTGCTTCCCGCACATCCAGTCACTATGCATCCTTCGACACATCGGAGGAAGCTAGGATCCCGGTCTCCTCTGCTTCCGCTCGCCTCGTCGAAGCACAGGAGGCAGAGGATTGCACCGCACAAGGCAACGATACCATGTTTCCTTCCCATGTCTTTGTTTCTCTTCGTGTGATGTTGAACTTCCATCCCTTTTGTGGGACGGGATGGCAGGGGGGAACGAAGCCTCCCCACCTGGATCTGGCGGGAAAGGACGAGAGGGATTCCACCACGGTGGAGGGTGGGTCCGTTCCCGCCAAATCGATCGAGTGGAGTTGGCCACGCGATTGTCGTGGCGCAATGGAAGATGCGTGGATGCCGGAATGCGAGGATGTGGATGTGGAGAGGAATGGAGGTCCAACCAACATCCGCATCGTCAAAAGAGCCCCTCGCATGGGCGATACAGAAAGACAACGAAAAGCCAACGTCCGAAAACGAAGTGGGAATGCGTTAGAAGAGAACGTAAACATGGGATCGATAACGCAGTCTATTGAAGATGGAATCCTTACAGAATCGTTGGCTATGCTGCAGCTCGCTTACAAATACTGTTCCGCTCGTCTGAAGAAAAAAGTAAATTGTATTGTCCAAGACGTCAACACGCAGAGCTTCCAAAACGTCGTGGATTTTGTGAGGAATAACAACAGCAAGATAAAAGACGATAGTATGGTGAAGATCGGAACACCGTTGCCCGTTGGTCTGCTTGTTGTCGGGGGTATCAGTAGCATAGATCATGCAAAGAGTTTCAGGGTCCTCTGCAGTCTACTGAATACAGATATGTGCTGCTCGGCAAATTTGCATGGTGGTTCACTTCTCAAAAGCAAAGTATGGAATGCGCAATCCGAGGCTATTAGCAAAACGTTGAATAGCTTACTCAAACAAGTGTCTGGCCTCGAAACTGATGCGGATGATTCTTGTGCTCTGGCTTATTGGCATGAAGAATGTGGGAGAGGAAGAACTGTGGTTGTGGTCATTGAGGAAGTGGAAGCGGCCGACCCGGAGGTGCTGAAGGAACTTGTTCATGTGTTGAGTGATCTAGGAAGCAAAATACCCATTACTCTCCTCCTGGGACTGTCAACGCTCGGCAACCACCTTTATGACATATTACCCTCCAATGTGGTAAGTCGTACAATCATTCAGAAGTTTGAAACCAAACCCTCCATGCAACAGATGGAAGCCCTTGTAGAGCAGCTCTTCCTGGACCTTGATGATTTGCTCCCGTTTTCCCTTTGCCCAAGAACAATTTCTTACCTTGACGAGCATTTCCTGCGCAGGGACATGTCTTTGGATGCTTTTGAGAAGAGTATACACTTTGCGCTAGTCAATCATTTTTCTGCCGAGCCTTTGTGTGCGACATTGCCTTGCTTTGAGTATATTGCAGATGGATCTCATACCAAGCCGCCAGAAGTAGACGCTGGAGACATGGATATTGCAGATGTGGTGAAGGATGTGAATAATCTACCCGAGAGTCTCCTCGGAGCCCTACGGAAAGTTTCTTCGCTTTCTGCTGGAAGCTCTAAAGATTGGAAGAAGCATCTTCGGCGCACAATCCAGATGAGTATACAATCCAGGCGGGAATGGATACTGGCTCTTCGTCTGTTACATGTTTCTGCAGCACATGTTGGCTATACAGGAGCAGGGTCTGGATTTACTTTTCGAGAATTGCATCGGGATACATCAGATCCCTCTTATTTTGCAAAAAGCACAGACGTTGGGAGTACATCAACTGGACTACAATTGCTTGCAAAACTAAGATCCAAAATTGAAGAGCTGCCACGTGAAAGCGTGTTGGCGCTGGTTGAGAAATGGGAAGTCTTGCTTCAGGGCAAACTTGGTTTATTGACAGACGCTCTAGAAGAACTGAAAGATGTGAAAGAGCAGCTGCAGTCCTCCACAGTATCCGAACGAACTACAGAGCCGCCAAGCAAAGACTTTCCTGATGACAAATCATGCTTTTTGTCCAATTCTAATACTCAAGCAGAGTCAGAGCCGGAGAACGCATCGACATCCAAACCAACAAGGCTGAGTGCTGCACGAAGGAAAGGTGCTCTCATAGCTCATGTGAATGCTCTTGCATTGAGCCAAAAACAGAACGGCAAGGGCCGTGTAGACAGGGACATAACCCGAGGAATCGGTGCTAGATTAGGGGATCTGTTGTTTGATGTTGCTGCCCAACACGCCACCAAGTGCCCCGCCAATCTTCCTGGAGCAGAACTGTTTTGTCTCTCTGCATTTTCCTCCTTGAAGCAGGCCTTTTTGGAACCCAGCCCAAGGCAGGCGCTGGAAGGAGTTTTACAGAATCCAGCACAATCGGTTCTCTTTGAGAAGCTTGGTGGTTTGAGCCAAGGAGGCAGCAACCGTCACGACTGGCATGTTGCCTACCAATCGCTCCAGAAATTTGACCGCGTTGTGGACATGCAAGAGTGGTGCGCATCCTTTTCCGATGGAATCAGCACTGAAAAATTGCAGATGGATGGTAGAGCAGAATCCCGTAGAGACCGGGGTGTAAGAAAGCAAGCTGGTGATCCTACGCCTCAGAAAGCCGTTCGTTTGACCCAGCAGCTTCGTCAGCGCAAGTCCCGGACATCAGCTTCCAAGACCAAAAGGTTTGACTGGTCTTCAACGGATCCGTTGGTGGTTCGATTCCTCCAGGCTGTCACAGAGCTACAGATAAGCGGCATTGTCCGTCCATGCAAGCGCCGCCAGGGTGAATATGTGGAGCGTTTGGTCTACGATGGCTCGGTTCCTGAAGTCGACGGCATCGAGATGGACGAATGAAGTACACCTTGATGAGCACTGTAATGTGGGACAGATTCCTCTTGTTTCAACACGAACCATTTCCTAGGCATGGTATGTCCGGCTGGATCCACTCCAGCTTCTGCTTGTCATGTTCTACTTCTATGTCCACCAGGAACGTGGATGGGTGGGACTCCCCTGGACCTTCCTCGCGGGGTGTTTCGCCTCCTTCCTTTCCACACGTCCTTTCTATCCAATCAACGTTTCGGGTTCGAAAGGGAAATCGTGTCCAATCGTGGTGGGTTCTCCGGATCTCCTTCCACGTCCCTCAGACCTCCCTCGGGGTGCAGGAACGGCACGATCGAGGACGGGAACAGACACACCCCGACCTCGTTCGGTCGAAAAGGGGGTGTGTCTGACCCACGAACCAGATGCACCCTCGGACGGGACGGGTGCAGGCGACACGGACCGTTCCTCGACGCGTCATGTCGGAACCGACCGCGATGGCTGCGATGGAAGTGGCGCCTGCAGAGGAAGTGGAGCCAAGGACGAGCGTCTCCCAACGCATGGCGGACGGATTGGAAGTGGCAAGACGTGCAGCACGTGTGCAAAGCGGACATGCCGAAGCCAGAGGTGGAGCAGACCCCTTGGAAGGTCTCGGCATGCCGGAAGACTGCGTGCCGGACGAGTTGCCTGCGTTGCGAGCGATGATCGCAGCCTTCAGCGCGCAACAGAGGTCCTGCAACAACATGATGGATGTCATGAAAAAGCAGTACGAAGAGACGAAGCGAGCGGCGGATCGAGAACGCGAGCTCGCCGTCGCACTCTCCCAAGTCGACGCCAGCCTCGGACTCACAGGCAAGGAAGACGAGGCGACTCGAGCATGCTCGAGAGCATGCAAAGGAGCTGGGGAAACGAGAGGATGCAGGATACAGGAATGTGAGAAGAAAGTTATCCATACTTTAGAAAGCCTTTGCACGATTGCCATGCAGGATGCCCAACGCTGTGTACAAGAGTACGAGGATGCCAGAGTCAAGTATGCGCTAGCAAGACACGCTGTGAAAAGAGCGCAGCAGAAATACAAAGTAAGACCAGCGCTGTATATGCACGAAAAAAGCACCAGGGAAGCTTATGAGTGCCTGGGGGAACAGTGCAAGTCAAAGCTAGCAATGTGCCTCAGCAAAACTGCCGTGGATGTATCTACGGCGTTGCGTGCACACGTCGAATGCTTTGCTGCTGCAGATGCAAATGCCGGGAATCTGTACACTGACTGCAAGCAGCTCATGGCACCCATGGTAGAAGCTTCGATGGACAGGGCGGGGTACATCCTCTCTGTCAACCGACCAACACCCACCAAAGCAATCGCAGACAGTGACACACCACCGCCATCCATTGTGGAGCAGGAAATCCTAGACTAGATTCATCTACTTCTAGGAAGCGCCACGGAGCCAAGGATGGAGTTGCGTGTATGTTCCATCTTCTTTTTTCTCCGGTGCAATACACATAACTACGCAGATCGCATCGCCTCCAAACGAGCGTTCAGCTGTCTCATCTCTTCTTCCACCTCTTCCTCCAAGGGAGCATCTTGTTCTTTTTTTGCACTGGCCGTTGGCATACGTTCCATGGTTTCCCCTGCAATTTCATCCAGCACCCTATGCACCTCAACCTCTGTTTCCTCTTCTATGTCATCCGTGTCAACAGCGCTGTCGATCATGTCATCCATCATTTCACTGATGAGTCCAGCTTTCATCATTTCCTTGCTCATATTCTGCATGATGAGTCCTACTTCCGGTGCTTTGATGAGCTTTCCCATGGCTTCCATGACCTCTGTGCTACTTTGCAGAGAACCCAAGACCCTTGCTGTGGCTACTTGCTCCCCTAAGTGCATGGAGACAGCCTGGAGTTCTGCTTTGTTCTCGTGGAGCCGTGCCACTGTTTTTTGGGAAGAGACGAATTCCTTGGCAAGTATCTTGGCGGATTGCATGTCGTTCCTACGCGCCGCTTGCTTGATTTCTTTCTCCACTTTCTTCTGCTCTCTGGTAATCTCGTTGATTTGTCGGTCTAGCTTTCTTCCTTCGGAGCGGAGCTGCCTCTGCCAGTTCCTCAGTAGCTCTCGTGGCTCGGGTTGCTTCACGAAGATCCCTTTCACTTTGGACCACATCCCATCACTTTTCAACGCGGCCATGTCGACGGTCGAAGCGCGGTGCGTGGTCACCACCACGTCGTGGAGGGCACCGCACACGTTTCTCTTTCAAAACGGCAAATTTGACCCGACATTTTCGACCGGAAAACGAAACCAGGAACCCGGACGATTCTGGGTCGAAAGACAACGTTGAAAAGGGATCGTTTCACTATGTCACGTGCCTTTCGTTTCGGCCATCCGAAGAACTGGCAAGACTAGTCACAACGATTCGTCGAGAAACCTCCCACACAACCTTCTCCACAATGCCACGTCGGAGAACTCTCTTTACGACGAAGTGACCACATGGCACCACCCATCATAGTTCTTAGTCAATGGCTCGGTCTATTTGTGCAATTACAATGCTATTGCATGGTGGGGAACAATGACAAATTTTTGCAACAAATCGCTGGTCAATTGACAACGTAATGACTACGATGCAAAATGTTCGTACAAAATTATCTCGTTGGAATCATAGATATTTCGCAGTTGGATAGACAACTTTGGAAGCTCTTTGTTCCTTTCTATTCCATACAAGGGATGAATAAAAAAATGCTAGTCATTGTTTAGTTATTGCTATAAAAGCTCTTCCAATTAATCTGGAAAGCAAGGTTTTGTTCGGGACACTGCATGCCTCGACAGGGCACCGCAAATGGCAAATCGTATCGAAATCGTGTGCTTGACTTTCTCGAGGCCGACGTACAATACCAAATATGACGTATTTGTGTTATGGAATGACCTCAAGTCAAATGTGTTCATGACGACATAGAAATCGCCGTTGTTGTCATGCCGTGTGCCCATTTCCCTTAGCAAAAAACGCCGCACTTGGGATACACACGCTTGGAGAAATCTTTCTTGTGTCGGTTTGGTCCCTTGCCAACGTAGCCCCTTTAGTTTGGAAGCATTATATCTTACTTGACTTCCAAGCCATTCCCATTGAGAAAGGCCTTTCGGACTGCTTGCACCATGGAAAGATCAGTCCTCCTTTCGTGGTCCGGAGCAAGAGACCACGTTGCACTCCAAAGCGAATGCATTGAACAGAAACAATGCCGTTTCGTGGTGGTGGTGTTTACCTTCTTGTTGTCGCAAAGGGATCCTCTCAACCGAGGAAACCCGTCGACAAGGTTAACTCACACCTTAACCGAAGAAACGAAGCGTCGGACCAAACCAGGCGATTTGATCAAGTACCGACGAGGATCATCTCCGTGTTTGCAGATGAACAGGTTGCAATGCTCTGCGGTATCGGTAGTCGGAGTGTCCTTCGACCCTCCGAAAGCGTTACGTGGGATTCTGGACCTTCACGACTGTGGAGGTGAGCGCCATCGAAGGAAGAAGCATCGCAACAGCGCGTCGTTGGGAGTCTTCCGCCACCATGAATCCCGTTATCACCACCACCAGCAAGTCTGGACACAAGCAAATGACTGTCCTAGGATCGGGCGGATCGAAGGATTTCTACATGACGCCGCAACCTGGGCTGTGGTGTTCGAACCAATCCGAAGAAGTGATCCAAAAACTATTGGCTGCGTACGAAAAAGAACCATGTGCGTCCCCTACTACTACATGCAGCAGATTTTGGAAGCAAGCCTCGTGCTAGATTGCTGACCGTGATTGCGTGCTGCCTTTGCGTCACTTTTGTGTGAGTGCAGATCCGTCACCAGAACAGTACGAGGAAATCGCCAAGGAGGTTGGCGCACCAGGAATCCATCAGGTACGTTGTTCTACCTCTCGAATCACGAAACATTCCAATATGCGGAGCCTAACGAGACTGTCCAAATGCGCTGCAGGTCGAATCGTTCTTCAAGAACATGCACGTGAAGAAGCAGGACAACTACGTGTAGTAGACTATTTTGTGCTCGTTTGCAATTACAGGAATCCCGTTCCACTCAACCATTGCCTCTCACAAGTGCTGGATAGACTTCACGCAGCAACGCAACCGAGAAGCAACAGAGAAAGTAGTTGCGAAAAATAATCAGCATTTTTTTGTTTGTTTCTGTGCTGTCCAAGGCACCTCGTGACTCGATCCACTTGAGGAACTTCTTGGTTCTTCGCTCGAGCATCGTGGAGCTTTCCAAATATCCGTCGTCTTCCACTCCCTTGAGAGACCTTTCGACAATTTCGATCACACCTTTGCCTTGGAACTCTCTGCAGATATCTTGGTTCTCCAGCTCTGGGCATGCAGCATGGAGCAGTTGGGTCACGTACAGCCGATCCTGGGATTGTTTGTGTGCTTCCTGCGAAACTTGCGACCTTGCATTCTCAAAGATCCGTGATTTCTCGTCTTCGCTCAGCTCCAGCCATCGTTCGACCAGAGGAGGGACGGCGTTGAAGTATCTGATCCGACCAGGTGTTCCACCGTCAGCTCCACCGTTTCTCCCACTCCATGGACTTGGGCGCTTCGCGATCCTCCACGTACGCATCGTGGTATTTGTTCCGGAAGTTCCTGCATCGTCTTCTCAGCTCCACGGCGATCTGCGCCGTCCCATCCGATGGCACGTGTAGATCCGACGCTTCCATCGTCGTCGTTCCCGCGGCAATCGAACAGTCGCCGAGTGGCGTCGATCGCGATCCCACTCTCCTCGGTCTCTCTCAATCGCTCTCACACTCGGTCTCTCTCAATCGCTCTCACACTCGGTCTCTCTCGATCGCTCTCACACTCGGTCTCTGTCGATCCATCAGTGACTCGCAGTCACAACCTCCATTTTCATGTGTCTGGGTGTTTCAGGTCTCGCTGATGGCCCATCCAAACACATCGGCATCGATGGATGGACGCCAAATACCAGCCACTGGCTTGGAAGAAGTTGAAACCCAACACATGGATAGCGAAATAGATGCTGAGAGAGTGATGCAACCTCATGACCAGGTGAGATGTACCATAGGGCACAGGTAGGCACCCACCGTACCTGCAGCACAAGATCAAGGGCCTGCAGGATTGCTTGTTTCTGGCACCAAGATCTGGCTCGCACGGAAGAAATCGGCACGCAGCGGAGAGATGCTGACCGCACGGTCACGGACAGCCTCCACGTCACTTCCTACCTCAATGTTCGTGCTCTCAAACACCCGGATACCTTCTGGCTTCCAGATGAACTCATCCCCGGTCTGATCCTCGTCAGAAGATCCAAACAGGCTACCATAGCTGGCAAGGCAGTCAACTTTGGTGTAACGTATTTCATATTTCCCTTGGGATCCAGTGCCCAGAGGCACATTCACATTGTAGACTTCCGCTTGGATTGAGCCTTCTTTTTGACTCTCCCAGTTCTCCCAGATTGAGAGCACGACATCAGATGCAGTTCGACAGGTTGCAAAGATCTCGTCTTCCGTCCAATTCATCCATCCGTTGAAGAAAGGGAACGAGATTGCAATGGATGGGAAACGGTGCAAGGCTCCCTCCATGGCGGCTCCAAGGGTGCCGGAGGATATCAGGAACGACCTCCCGCAATTGTGCCCGACGTTTGGTCCGGACAGGACCAGGTCCACGTCCTTGCTGAGGTGGTGCAGTGCTACGTTCACGCACGCGGCAGGGGAACCACCTTCCACGTACACCGTGTGATCGTCTCGTCGATCCAAGCGCAGCGGTCCTTTCGACACTGATTTGGATACGAAGCTCATCTCTCCTGCAGGAATGCAGACGTAGCATTCCCATCCCAATTCTTCGCGCAAGTGTTTCACCCACGCATCGAAGAACGGCGACTTGGGTCCATCGTCGTTGGTGAGCAGCACTCTTCGGAGTTCTTTTCCCTTCGTCGACGCTCCGCATCGTCCCTGCAACCGCTTTCGAGCATCGCTCATCCTCCTGGTGGCGGCGAAGATCGATCGAGGTGCGCCACGCAGTGCGCCACGCGCCATGCCTCTACTCATCTGCCTCGTCGACAATCCAACATTCCTTGGAGTTTTAACTCCTTTGTTCCACTCGCTCGTTGTGACGTGGTTGTGAATCGATGGTTGGAGGACGTTTCGAACCGATGATGAATGCCGACCGGCGTTCTACGCTCCATGGTGGGCGACCACTTCGTTGGCCACGAATTTCGGACGCGTTGGATCGTTGGCCAGAGAATGTTGGAGCAATGGAGACATCTTCCTCTTCGTTTTCGAATACTAAACGTGCATTGCCCTTGCTACCTATCTCCAACGTTCGATCTCTTCGCACGCCATTGCACCAATGCGTTTGAGACCAATCCACCTTCATTTGTCACCTTCCACGGTGCTTCTTTCCACGACTCGATTCTTCGCGCCTCACGTGTTCTTCAACGATCCACGTGCCGACCTTGCGCTCGTCTCGTGCGCCATGGACACAAAGGGGCCGGGAGGGCGAATCATAAACCCTATGCGAATTTACCTTCGTGGCAGCGAGCCCCTCCATTCCCCTCCAAGACGTGGGCGGTTTTTCGAGTAGGGTTTAGCCAAGGAACGTAACCTTTCACTTACATTCGGCAGTGGCGAAATCGAAGGGCCAACCGCGCCAAGTCGTGCGGCACGAGGACGAAGCCGAAGCGCACTTGGCACACCTAGGCGACATGGAGAGCTTGAAAGCGCACTACGAAAGCTTCCGGAACACCAACTTCCGACAGATGCTCCTGCAAGTCGTCAACCTCGGTGCGCGACGGTGGGACGAAGACGTGGACGTGGAGTTGGACAAACGAAGCGACTGACCGATGGCGGATCAACGGTGACGTCGTGGGAACGTGCAGGGCTTGTGGCCACCTCTGCACTTGCCATCTGGAAAGCGATGATGCTTGTCACGCTGTGCGAATCACCGGTACGCGATGCAGAGATGTGTGCAGTGGAACGCCGTCGTCCCGAACCCTCAGCTGACGCGTGCAGGATCTGATTTGCATTGCAGGTGGTGGTGGTGTTGAGTGGAAGTATGGAACCTGGATTCTACAGGGGAGACATTCTTTTTTTGAACATGGGAAATAGAAAAGTGGACAACGGAGAAATCGTGGTTTTTAATATTGATGGCAGAGATATACCAATAGTTCACAGGTCTTTGAGGGTGCACACAGAACGCAGCACTGGAAACCAAGAAATACTGACAAAAGGGGATAACAACTATGCCAATGATCGAGGGCTCTACAAGCCTGGACAAGACTGGTTGCAGAAGAAGCATCTGATTGGACGGGTGGTTGGTTACTGTCCCTATGTAGGAATGCTCACGATAATCATGAATGATTACCCATTCCTCAAATATATGTTGATAGGAATCTTGGGATTTTTTGTGGTGACAAGTAAGGATGAGATGTAATTCGAAGGCTGAAATTTGGCTGTTGATCCTCACACCTGACTTGGATGGCCAGGCAAGTTTGCCCCTCTCGTTTGGATATAGACGGTAGCAAGTATTGTACCAATGGTTCATGCAGGCAAAAAGTCGATGGCATGCGAGACCATTGTCGATTGCAGAAGTGCAGGTCCCACGGCCTTGGTACCAAGCACAGCAACATTGCAGCAGATGCGTACATCATTTCTCTCAACTTTTGCATCGACTGCCAAGCCATGGCAGCGATGGAGATGCTGCGCTGCGCACATAGTTGCTATCGATCAGTGTACGATGCAAGACGTAGGTGTGCTTCGTGCACTCAGTAAGTCACGGTGCACTCGCATCTTCAACGCTTGCCATCACTATCCTGCGGTCGATCGGACGACCGAAGCGTCTCAAACCATCCAGATCTTCGTACTTGTGGCCCATTCCCCCCTATCAGAGCCGGAGAACTTTCCCTTCCGACAGGTGCTCCGGGGGGAGGTTTTCAGACTCTCCCACCCAGACGCCCCGATTGCATTTCCCTAGTCAGCAACTGAACGTTTCGATGATTCAAACGAGACGACGAAGAGATCTCGATGGCATCATCGCTATCTCCATCTCCTGGGAGTGGGGGATGACCTGGATGGTACGGTTACGACACGCAACCCCACGTGCATTCGAAACAAGTGTGCACCGAAACGTCTCCAGAACTCTTTGCTGCCACGTTCCGAAAAGACGAAGCTTGTCGATTGCCTTGAGCCATGAAGTGTGCTGCCCTCAAAAATAGTTGGAAGCGCCCTTTGCCAGCGAAGAATCGTTCGGACACCCGCCAGTTGGCTCCACACCCCAGGCTTTCCGTATCCACCTCAGCAGCGGTACGTCCGACGCATGCGGAACGAAACGAAATTCAGCTGGAAAGGTTGGCCTACTGCGGTAAATCAAATCCACACGGCGTTGCATGTGCCTTGCTGCTCTTGACGTGTTTGGCTCATCTATGCTGGACCGGTTGTGAGAGGAAACAGAAAAGTGGCTGACCCCTAATCTGCACTTCGCCTTCCATGTGGAACTGTGCCTATCACCTTGCCATTTCAACGTGGCTCTATACGCTCGAATATCAGGCCGACTATTTTTCACTCTTTCCTGATGGGGAATGGCCTGCCACACTCTCCCTGAGCTTGTACGATGAACTCCAGGAATACTATTCGTCCAATCTCTTCAAGAAGGATGCCCAACCAGAAACTGCGCTTTGGGATGTCATGTCTCACGCGACATATCTCGCAGAACCAACAGACACCTTAAAGTCGCTTGAAAAAAAGTTTGAGCATGTTTCGGGAATGCCTGTGATCGAGAACGATACTTGTGTTGGTGTGATTTCCAAGAGCGATGCTATCAAATCGAACTGGAGGGGTGACGTCCGCACATCCATGAGCGCCCCGCCAATAACTTGCGCTCCAAATGCGCTTGTGGTTGACGCGGCTGCAGTCATGCTCAAGTACAGAATTGGCCGCATCCCAATCGTCAATTCGAAGAAGAAGGTAGTAGGTATCGTAAGCAGGTCAGATATTTTTACAGCGCTTTCATCCTTTGACAGCATGTAGACTAGGCAGTTTTTGTACATGTTTGTAATCAAGCCCTCTTTTCTTGTCATGTCTATAACAACAGCCTAGGCACTGATGGCAGGATCGAGATTCTTGGAAGAGGATACTCGGTACACGGCCCCACAGAGAACCCCCTTTGAGTTGATGCGTGGAATGGTCTTCACTCCATAGTCTGGCCGTTCAAAGGAGAGGAGATGCCCAGAAGGATGTCCAGAAAGCATGGACCATCCTTTGCTTCCAGGACAAGTAGCCAGGAGGCTCCCTTGGCTTGAAAAGAGAACCCCATTTGGGAAGCTTGTTGCAGTTGGGTTGCAGCGATCCAGAAGGTTACGTTCAGTTCCAAACAAGAGCCCACCCTCAGGCGTGCAACCCCAATGGAGCGTTTGGGTGTCTTTCCCATCCTTGGAGGCTAGCACGTGCCCACATCCTTTTCTGTCGAAGAGTACAAAGGCAAAGCTCCCCTGGAGTTTTTTCAACGGCTCGAGAAGTTTATTGTCATCGTAGATGACATCCTTACCCATGACCTCCAGGTACAGGTCAAGCAGCTTCTCAGCGTCATTCGTGTCTTTCTCAAAATCAGCTTCGACACCTTCCGGCCATTTTTCGACGCTGCCGGACAGGACCACGGTGACGTCTTCGTCTCGATTCTTGGCCATGTGCTGTCCAGGTCGAGCGAGCAACGGTCAGCTTCCAGTCGGGCGTTTCACCCATTCGTTCGGACGCTGCGTTTTTTTTCTTGTTTCGGAAACGACGTACCGTGCACTCGTTCTCTTCGTAGGCGATGTAATTTCTACCACCGAGAATCAGAACGCTCCATTCTTCGCCCACTTCAGCGAATGGCGCCAGGGACTCGTCTACCTTCGTCCTCTTCTCGAAAGACCTGCGGTTCCTCGGTTCTTGTGCTTGGGACCTCTCGAGTGACATTCCTCTTGGCGCTACGGCCGTCTCGGCGTCGAAGAGCGCGAGCAGCGGCATGGCGATGGCGTTCGTGTACGTGTCGGAGATTCTTCCGACACGTGGGTCCTCGTTCCCCCCTCCCAGATGCCCCCCTTTCGGAGAACGATGTTCGCGTCTCAAATCCTTCGTTTTTGGCGTTTGTCGATTCATGCGGACAGGAGTGATTGAGACGCTATCTTGGGCGTGGTGGGACACGCGAAGGGGGGCATTGGGAGGCGGGTGGTTGGATACGGATGGGATGCAAGACTTGGATTGCACGTGGTAGGAACTCACAGGAACTGGCATCTGAAAGAACGGATGGATGCAGTTTGGATCGACAGGAAAGCGAGAAGAATGAACCATGTAGGTTACTAGTTACGTGCAGACCACCAAAGAAAAGGCAGTCAAAGAAAAAAAAAACAACTGCCACATAGGGTTGGAGTCCAAACTTCATATGAAGACAGCGATTGCTGACGGTGCCATGAGTGCCCTGCAACGAAAATCGGACAACCAACCCTACTGAAGAGTAACAGGGAAAAGGTTGCCAGTGAATCAGCAATCCCATTTATTCCTGTGCGCGAGCTCAAGATATTCTACACCGCCATCATAGAGGGCTGCGAGAGTACTTGTTCCAAATACCAGCCAGCCCAGGGCTGATCCCCAAGTCACAATCGTCAATTCTCATGGAATCCAAGCTAGAAGGAATGTCATGCACCAAATCTGGCGGAAGAGGAGTCAAACCTGCCGTGTTTGATATAGGGGACATAGACATGAGCAAAGACGGGTTAGTCAGGCTAGCTGGTATAGACGCTGAGAAGTACTTGTCAATGAAGCCAAGAGACCCCGCCATCTCCACGCTTGTTCCAGATGGAAAGTGTGCATCCCCTTCTGCCATTGGCCTCCGTAATACTGGACCTTTTGGGCTGTTGTTGCCAAATATCAACGTGCCAGGCGATGCGGACATTCCAACTGCAGCTGCTGCAAATGTTGGAGCATTGGTTTTGGGTTGCTGTGTGGGAATCTTCATCGAACCAGAACTTCCAGGGTTGAGATTGCTAGTAGGCTTGCTTCCCATCCTCGAAGGGCCAGAGGATTGCTTGCTACTTGCAGGGATATTGATACCAGGCGATGAGTTGCTCCCTGGAGCAAAAATGGGTGTTGACTTGTCCAAACTACCTGCGTGCGGGGTGTTCTTTCCTGGAGGAACAGGAGCACTTTTGACGGCAGCAAGACCAGCTGCCGCTGCTGCATCTCCGGGTGGTGGAGGAGGAAAGTTGGTCCTTGCAGCAGAGCCTCGAATGTGGCGTGCAGCTGCATCGTAAGCCCTTGCAGCTTCTTCAGCGGTGTCGAAGGTCCCAAGCCATAATCTGGCACCACGCATAGGGTCCCGGATCTCGGCTGCCCACTTTCCCCATGGCCGTTGGCGCACCCCTCGATAGGTGTTATTGTTTTTCTTCACCTTGGCACCTCCAGCACCCGCGTTCGCCTCTGCTTGTTGTTTGCTGATGTTTGCAGTGTTCAAAACTGGGGCATGTGCTTTCGCCTTGGTGGTCACACGCTCTTCTTCTTCCTCCTCCGATTCGACTTTCGGAAAGGGCAGATCATCCATGTCCATGTCCATTCTTGCTGCTGGAATTCTTGCACAAAAGACGTAAGGGTGGGAATGATCGACAACAAAGGCAGGTCCCGGAAGGTCCCCGCTAGCAGGGAAATAGGAGTGTCGACACAGGCAGTAGGTTTTGTCTCTGTTCTGTTGCCTGCAGCTGTTCAAGGTAATTCACCTGTTGCCCACGCATGGAAACGACCACAGAAGGCAGTGCACGTCGGTCCGACCAGAACGCCGGTTCGTTAGTAAGAATAGCGCGCGCTTCTCTCCAACACGGCGATCCACCGGTGTTCGCCATCCCACTCCCTCTCCATCGTCCGCCATTTTCCTCGCAAAGGCCACACTTCCGCCAGAGCAGCAGCATTCCCTACATCGCTTGTCCACGGCTCGCCGCAGCACGAAGATGGGCGCGTTTCTACGATGCAGAAGTTCACGTGCATCGTGGATGGAAGGTGCAGCACCAGGCGAGATGAACCAAGCCGTGACCTTTTTTTTTCCTTCGGAAGGAGGTGCTCGCACGGTGCAACTTGTGGCTGGCGTGCTTCGGCTCCGAATTCCAGCTCGGCGGATCGCACGCAAGCCTTCTCGACGTTTTTCTCGGCCACCTTCGTTCCCACCGTGTGTCGTCCACGTGTTTCTGCACGTCCAGCCACGTGCTCGTTCTGGACGTTCGTGGGTCGTGCTTCGCTCCTTCTCGTCCGCTTCCCGCCGTCCCAAGCCTCGCGGACCACCACCTGCGCACCTGGAGGCTTTTCCTTCGCAAAGCACGGCTATCGGACCGCGCGTGAGCCCGTTCGCCGTCGTTTCACGTGCGTTTGTGGACGTGAAATGGCGAGCTCAGCACGTGCGCTCGTCTGTTTCGCACGAAGACGTTCGTGGACAGGTCCCTGACGAACCCTGTCCTCGTCGGCACACGTCCCTTCGAAAACCTCGAAGCGGGGGGAAGGAGGGACCGAAGCGGCGGAGGGAGGCGTGGACCGAGGCGGGGGGAGCCTCGTGGCTCGCCCCGGGTGGGAGGGACGCCGCGAGGATCGGAGGTGGGCGGTCGAAATGCAAGGGAAAAGGAGGAGAATTGGAGGGAAAAGGAACAGGCCGTGCAGAGGACGGTGGGGAAAAGGGTCCCGCGAAACTCGGTCCATCGCCCGCAGAGGATCCCCTCCTCCTTCTCCCCCAAAAGCCGGGGTTCGGAAGCGTTCCATCGCTCCTTTCTAGGATCCGGGTCTATTCCTTTCGACCGTCCCAATCCTTCCCCAATGAAACGAAAGGGAAGGTTGGGAGTCGGATCCCCCGGTCCGTCTGTCCGGGGCATGGCCTGATCCTCGTCGGCATACGGTCCCTCCGCCAACCGTCCACCGGTGGACCGGGCAACCGCAAAGGCAGGGTGTCTCCCCGGGCGAACCTGAACCATGCACGTCGAAAGACCGTAAGGAGGGGTCATCCATGCGGGAATCGAACGGTCCCTGCAGGGTCATCACGTGGATCCCCACTGGCGGTGGGAAGCGGACGAGGATCTGGATTTGGACCTGGAATCGCACCGACGTGCATTCCAACCAACGCATGTGGATAGAATGGACGGTTGGATGCATGGGCAGGAAGACTCCGTGATGAGAAAGGCGTGCCACGGTGTAGGAAACCGAGGAACGAAACGGCTATGCGAAGAAGTCATCCATGCACAATTGACTACCATTCACGATGCAATGCACAGCGTCCATAGACGCGAAAACGCTGCGTGCACCGTGGTTTCGATGCGATGGAGAGCGCAACGGACCCAAACATCCATTTCAAGTCGGAACCTCGTCGTCTTGCAGGCGCATGGAGCGGGATCTTGCACCTTGAGGTGCACGGCATCCGCCGAAACAGGCAACTACAAAGAATTCGTGGATAAAGCCGTACATACCCATGCACGTGTGTGCCACGCACCTGTTGCGTCGCATGATGGCAGCACATTCGATCCAGCACCAAAATACATCATCAGTTCATGGATTCCCCCGGCTGTGTTGGATGCACTCGCTGTTTTCTGTTCCCTCGACCGTCAAAAGCTGTCCAAGGAGGTTTCGCATGGACCGCGCTCCTTCGCCGTACGTGCTCGCGTCGCTGAGCGTTCTGCTCGTGAGCCTGCTCGTGGTTTTCGGCGGCGTGGAATGGTTCGCGAACTTGTTGGGAGGTCGGGATCCCACCGAGTACTGGTTGGGTTTGGAAGCGGCCATGAACGGCATGCAACGCGACGAAGGCGTGCTTCTTCGTTCCATGCATCTCTTTCGAAAGCTTCCGGCTTCGCAAAGGATGGAGATTCTTTCCAAGTTGAGCTGCCTGACCGGTGACAGCGAGCTCTGTCGGTTGATGCGTGTCGCGCACTTTGGACAGGCGAATCTCGGCCAACCGAGGTGATCGTCCAGCGCAATCCTCGCAAGAATGAGGTACTCGAAGCAACATCGATCGAGAAAGGAACGTCGCATTTCCGACGTTTTTTCGGTGCAACGTACGTCGTCCGCGGTGGACGCACGTTTCGATCCTACGCGTATGCGCTGGTTGACGTTGCGACGTCGGTCGCACGTTCGGAACGGAAGCACTGCACGTGCACGCAACGTCCGAAGCACCCGTCCAAGGCAAGGCCGTTCCACTGCGGTTACATGTGTTGCAAAGTAAGAATACGAATGATATGTTTCGTGTTGAATTGTCGCGGACACCAGCACTGCCTTGTTCGTCTGCTTGTCCGAGGCGTATCTGGTTCTGTCCGAAAGTTTTTTGGGTTTGGCTTGCTTCTCCGCTCAGAAAGGTTCGCATCGCAGCATGACTTCCGATGCTTTCCGGTAGCATGCTTTCTTTCCCTCCTCGTCCCCTTCTTCGAGTCCTTCCAAGCAGCTCATGAGTGCAGCGTCGGCTGCTTCTTCGCACATCCCGCTGTCCACCAACTGTTCCACGACGGGCGAATGCACAGGTTGCTTCTTCGGATTCGGCTGCACTTTGGGCTTGATCTGCGTGTCTTTGATCCGTCCGTCGTGCGGCATCCCAGGTCCTTGGTGACACACCGTGCGCACGCTCGTGCGCCTCGCCATCGTCCACCGCATCGTGCGACACGTGCACGTCGTGTCGTTGTCGACGCCTGTGAACACAACTGCCACCGAAACCTCCTCGTCGTGGACGAAGCCGATGCTGACGTGGCAGGGACCCGCCACCGAACCCTGCCAGGGATGGAAACCAGGCGATGCACCGGCGCAGCAGCGTGCACGAGCGAACGTGCGTCGCGTCAATGGGCGAAGGAACGCAGCTGGAAGATGCGGTCGTAGAAGGAACAGGTGCCGGCCAAGGAGAAGCCGTCCGACGCTCTCGAGCCGCACCGGAGGCGCACGTCTCCCCTGTACCAATCGACGCCGTAGCCCAAGGTTCCAGGCCACGTGTCTTGAAGTGAAAGGCTACCAGCCGTGTTCTTGACGACGGCAAATCCACCATGCATGGCCGCAGAAAGGAGCAAAGTCGGATCTGTTGGATGCCATTTGACTCGCCACACGCCTCCGCCAACACAGACGTCCCTGGTGAGGACCGGAAGGCAGAGGTTGCGCATGTCCCAGACTCGGATCTTCTCGTCGTAGCTGCCAGTTGCCAGAACGTGCTCCTCGTGAGGACTGCTCTCCATGCAACAAACGCCCATGGTATGCGACTTTCGATTCACCGCACAAGGGACGTCCGTGCCAGCTCTCTGGTCCCAGACCTTTAGTACGCAATCGTCCGCTCCTGAGTACAGAACGTTTGCATTCCAAGCATCGAAGGAACACATCCAGACTTCCGCGTCATGGGCAGCCCAGGTCATGTCCTGGCGCAGGTCGGTGTTGGTGAGCTTCAGGCATGACAACGTTCCTCCTGACGTGCTACAAGCAAGATCGTTGCTCGGTTCAGTACTCGACCTCCCCCAATCGACAGATAGACACATTCCATCCTTTGGGCAGATGCTCTCTGCACGAGCAATCCCTTCTATCTTGCCATCAGAGTGCTGCAAGACCTCAACAGCTCCATCTGCACCTGCCCAAGCGATGATGGGAGCGGAGGTGTTGAGACGACTTTTTCTCCATCGAATGTCGAAGATCCCTGAGCCTTTCCTCTAACACGCACGTATCTGTGTCAGCAAGAACGCACACCATGTCGACGTTTCGGGTGGCACGCAACGTCCAACGTACCGAACTAGCTTCTTTCAAATGGATCCGACCGTCGCTGCTGAATTGGAGTTGGTAGAGGAAGAGTTCTCCAATTCTCTTCTGGATTTCCTCCTTCAATTCGTACGTTCCCACTGCGACCAAATCCTCGTGTCCTTTGCAGTTGCAGAACTCCACGCAATCGGCATTCAAGTCCATCCGCTTCTCGTCGTGCAGTTGGGACCTCTGCTGCTCCCATCCGTCGAACATTGCGATGCGCGTGTCGGCCTGTACCTGAGCGTGTGGATCCTCCAAGATGTCACGTGCATTCGTCCACGCGTCGTGGTGGTCTTTCTCCTTGTTCGAATCGTTCGAATGGCGAAGACGCGACGAAGGCGACCGTCGGATATGGCCGCTGCGCCTGGACCGTCGAATATCGCACGCGCTGCCGAATATTCGCTTGCAGGCATGGGACGTGCACGGCTGTCTTCGAGGAAGACAGGCAGGAAGACGAACGCGTGGCGCGCGAATCGGCGCATCATTTTCGAGGAGCAGTGAGGCACGGACTCCTAGGATGCGTCTCCCTCGTCCTTTCCACGCGTCGCAGGCGTGCCGGCGGGCGTGCGGACCGCGGCGCCGCGCCTGTCCCACCTCGTCCAAGACGACGACGCTTCCACCGGTTCGTAAACCCTGGACCCTAGAAAGACCGTAAAAAGGACCCATCCTTTCGGTCCATCGATGGGAGTTGTTTCTCGTCGGGGAAGGGAAGGGAGCGTCGGCGCATCGGAGCACATCGTCGTCGATTTCGACGTGCAGTTGGCGATGGGAAAAGGACGCGACAAGCGGAAGAAAGCGAAAGGAAGCGTGCCAGGAGGTGGAACAGCCAAGACAGAACGAAAGACGCAGAAGAACGAGGAAAAAGCGCAACGAAGGGCGCAAAGGGGAGGCGAAGAGGACGACATCGACGCCATCCTCGCCAGCTTCCACCTGCAGGAGAAAAGCAAGCTCGCCGTGCGCGTGGACGAAGGAGTCCCGCCGCCATCCAGGCGAGTCAACTGTTCGTTTACATCCGTAGAAGACGGAAAGAAGTCTGAGCTGATCCTGTTTGGAGGAGAACATTACGATGGGAAGAAAATTCAGGTGTTTGGAGACTTGTTCAAGTACCATCCTGAAAAGGATCAGTGGAGTTCGATCTCGAGCCCGAACTCTCCTCCACCCAGGAGCGCTCACCAAGCCGTCTTGTGCAAAGAACACCTGTACGTGTTTGGTGGAGAATTCACCTCGCCGAATCAAGAAAAGTTCCATCATTTCAAGGACTTGTGGCGACTGAACCTGCAGGACAGCTCGTGGGAACAACTGCCATCCAAAGGCGGGCCCTCTGCCAGATCAGGACATCGGATGATCTGTTACAAGAAGCATCTTGTCTTGTTTGGAGGCTTCTATGACACGGGCTCTGACATCAAATACTACAACGATCTCTGGATATACAACACAGAGGACCTCAAATGGACGAGTGTCGGCAAGGCAAGCTCAGGGCCGTCGCCTCGATCCGGGTGTCAGCTTGTGGCGAAAGACGATACTGTCTACTTGTACGGAGGATACTTCAAGTCAAGAGACGAAGAGGACTCTGACTTGCCTGTCGAGAAAGGCACGGTGCTTCATGATATGTGGACGTTGAGCATGAAGGATTACTCCTGGAGAAAGGTGAAAAAGGCAGGCTTTGCTCCTGGGCCGAGGGCAGGATTCAGTATGGCAGGTCACTTGAAGAAGGCAGTCCTTTTCGGGGGGGTGTCGGATCACGAAGCACGGGGCGGGGAAGTTTTGATATCAGAGTTTTACAACGAGGCGTACACGTTTACGTACGACAACGAGAGGTGGTATCCGCTGAGCCTGCGAATAAAGGGCACGAAGAAGAAGGAGGTGGACACAGCAAGGCATGGGGACGCCCAGGCAAGGGAAGACGCCTCCAGAGAGGCTCTGAATCGCGCTGCTACGCGCATACAGGCCGTTTTTCGCGGGCACCTGGTGAGGAAAGCCTACCGGTTGTACAAGATCGGTGGGGTCGTGAGCGAATTGCTGTATTCCCCGGCTGAGGAAGGCGTTGTACCGTCTCGCGACGTTCCGAAACCCCGGGGTCGGATCAATGCGGCGATGTGTGTCCTGGGCAACGACCTATACCTCTTCAGCGGGATGGTGGAGCTGGGGGACAAGGAGGTCACCTTTGACGACTTTTGGAAGCTGAATTTGAAGGCTTTGGACGGTTGGAAGTGCCTGCAGGCAGGCACGGTCCTCGACAGCGATCTCCAGCCTGATTTGAGCAGCGAAGACGACGAAGATTCGCCTTGATTGTCGTGGCTCCCTTCGACGAGCGTTGCACTGCTCTCGTTTCGATTGCTCTTCCTTCGTCTCGAAATAGACCCGGATGCAAGTCGGTTTCGAACCCGAATCGTGCTCCAATCGAACCCGAATCGTTTCCTTTTGACGTTCCTTTCGATCGTGTCGATTGACGTCTCTTGTGTCGTGTTCCATTCGCGATGGAATCCGATTCGCGCGTCGCCATGGAACCTTCGCATCCGCCGCAAAGACGTGCAGATTTGGAGTGGAAGGAAGGAACGGTGGTGGCCTTGCGACATGCTGCCACACGTGCGCTGTTGCCGTGCTGCTTCGTCGTCAGGACCGCGCCGGACGCCAAGCCAGGCGTCCTGCGACTCGAACGTACAGATGCGAAGGCGAAGTTCTTGCAAGCAAGAGTGGAGGGAGAAGAAGCTGGACGTGCGGATTGCGAAGGAAAAGGAACGGAAACCACCTGCAAGTTCTACGCCATGGAAGTGGAATTGGACGACCTCGCGGTCCGCGAAGTGCCTGTGATGAGACACGGTCCGAAGCTCGACAGTGAGAAAAGCGATGCATCCAGGAAGCAGGCGCGTTTGGTGGCCTTCTGCAACGTGGCGATGGTCAGTTTGGACGAAACAGGTGCAAAAGGGAAAGGATCTGAAAAGAAGTGGTTCTTGGGCATGAACGAAGCAGGAGAACTTCGAGCCAACCTGCCACTCTCCAAAGATAGCCTTTGGGTGGTCGAACCACAACCACCAAACACAAAACGACCTACCACGAGCAATTTCAACCCGGCATACTACCCGGACCTTCAACTGGGTCTGGACAACATCGACAGCTTCGTGAAAAATGGATACCTACACGTGAAGCGTGCAGTGGACAGCAGGCTGGTCCAAGAAGCACTGCGTGCCATCAACTACCACCTGGGACAGTTGAAAGCAAAAGGAGGAAAGCCTGACCCTGGTCCGGGATTTGGTCTGGCATCCCAAGACGTGCACGTCCTTGACCTGCTGCACCAGAGCTCTGTGTGGACGCTGGCGCATCGGCTCGTAGGGGTGGGAAAGGTGCAGACAAAGTCCCAAGCCCAATGTGCCTTGCGCTTTCCTGAGCCTGGCAGCAGCATGAATCGCGTAGATGTAGGACAACTTCCATGGCACGTGGACGGCGCAAATGTACACAAGCGTTCCCCCTTCACTTTTTTGCTGGGAATTTGCCTTAGCGAGCAGATGCAGGAAAACATTGGCAATTTGTGTGTGTACCCCGCCAGTCACATCCAGTGTTACCGAGCCTTGCATGCCGCTAACGAAGTGGACCCTGGACAACCACCCAGGGAAAACGTATGGCAAGGACGTCGACCAAAGATGCAGTCGGGCCCTCGACAACTCCTCCTTCAGCCAGGAGACGCGGTATTCATCCACAGCAAGTTGGCGCACACAGTAGCACCAAACTATTCTCCGAACATCCGCTACCAGGTGTACTTTCGCGTGTTTCACGTGAACCATGATCCTTCCAAGGTCACGCTCTGGGAAGAGTTCGAGGGAGTGCAGAGTGCCCTGGAAGAGATGTCCGTGGGTTGATGGTCTGGATTCCGAGGCTCGTGCACGAACCAGCGTTGGGACTATGCGACGGGTCGCTCGTAGCTCTTTCCTTATGATACACTTTACATGGCTTACAGCGGACGTCCTCCGCCACTTTGGTCCTCTGCGGTTTCCCTTGGACCCGTTTTTGCCCTTTCCCCTTTAATCATGGCCTCTACAAAAAACTCCCCAGCGCGATAGGAGGAGCGCACGAGTGGACCGGACGCCACGTACTTGAACCCAACCTCTTCTTCGCCGTACCTCCTGTATTCTTCAAACATTTCGGGCGTAACGAACTCGTGCACGGGCAAGTGTTTGGGCGTAGGTTGCAGGTACTGTCCCAGGGTCAGGATGTCGACGCCCACATCTTTGAGATCTCTCATGGTTCGTTTCACTTCTTCTTCGGTCTCTCCGAGTCCAATCATGATGGACGATTTGGTGTACACGCCGTGGCTCTGTTTCGCAGTGCGGAGCACATGCATGGATTGTTTGTAGTTGGCCCTGGCATCTCGCACTCGTCCTTGCAACCTTTCCACGGTCTCGATGTTGTGTGCGAAGACATCGAGTCCAGATCCTGCGAGCATCTCGATGCAGGCCACGTCGCCGCGAAAGTCTGGCGTCAAGCATTCCACGAGCAGATCTTTTTTCCTGGATTTGAGCTCACGCACGGTTTCCACGAAGTGCGACGCGCCACCGTCCGCCACGTCGTCTCGATCCACGCTGGTGAGCACGACGTAGGAGATTCCCCACGCCGCCACGGCTTCTGCGACGTGCTTCGGCTCTTCCACGTCCAACGGCGGCGGCGCATGCGAGGTGTCGACGGCGCAGAACCTGCATCCTCTCGTGCACGTGCCTCCCATGATCATGATGGTGGCGGTGCCGTGCGCACCGTTCCAGCACTCGCCGACGTTGGGACACTGCGCTTCTTCGCACACCGTGAACAGGTGGAGCTGGCGCAAGGAGTCCTTCAAGTACTCGTACCGTTCGCCTTGCGGCGCACGCTGTCGCAGCCAGGACGGCTTGCGGTTGCGTCGCGACAGGTCCACGAGCTCGGCGAACGCGTCCGTGGATTCCAGACGCGCCAGTTCCTTCGCACGTGCTTCTTCCGACGTGGCGCGGATCGCTCCCGCACGCTTCCTTCGCTTCGTTCGATCCGGACGCGTCCACGTCGCGCGTCGACACGTCGCACGTGGCGAAGCACCGACGCGCACGTCCATCGCCACGTTTCCACCGACGTGTGGTTGTGTCCTGTGCAGCTGGGATGGGTTGGGTGCAGGTTGTCTTGGCCAACCGCCATCGACGGGGTTCATGGATGGACGTGCACCTGCAAGAGGAATGGAAGAAAAGGCACACCCCGTGGCTACAAGTGGCATGGAGGCCAAAAATGAAGGAGAGACACGAAAAGGAAGCGATGCACGGGAGTGGGAAACGGTGGAGTGGGGAGGAAAGAAAGACGATCGTACACGGATCCGTCCGACCGTCCAAACAGACGTGCACGGTGCCAAACAACAAAGGAGAAAGAATCGTCCACCAATGCATTGTGGAGGATGGAGGAAGGAAACGAACGGGGCGAACAAGGAACCGTCCGACAATCCTGCTCCTCACCGGCCGTTTATTCTCCCACTTTCTTCTTCTTCGGCATGCGGTAACCGCCGCAAACCACCGCGTGGTCGCGCTCGTACGGTTCCAACGTGACCTGTTCCATGGGCTTGAAACCGTCCTCTTGAAGCTTCTTCACTTCTCGCGCAAAGACCGCTTCGGCGGGTGCAGTGGAATCAATGCAATTGGCCTTGATGCTGATCACGAACTTACCCTCGTTCTTCAAGAAATACTGTGCGTTCAAGGCCACGATACGAGCCTGGTCTGGCTGTGCAACATCGGCGAAAATCGTGTCCACCATACCAACCAACATGCGGTACTTTTGCGGGTAACGTGCATCCTCGATGATGGGGATGATGTTCGTCCTCTTCTTGGCCATGTTGACCAGGTCCCGTCCTGGACGATGCGAGAACTCCACGGCATAGACCACGCCGGTCGGTCCCACCACATCCGATACATGCGACACGGTGGTACCCGCCGCAGCTCCCAAATACAGGACATGATTTCCGGGTGCCATGAAGATGTTGTCGACGCCGCCGAGAATGGAGGCTGCCAGCTTGGAGCGGAAAGGATTCCACACGCGGTACTCAACCTTCTCCCCGTCCCTTTCCACGCTGATGCGCTTTTCACCGTACACGCTTTCCCCTGGCACCATGTTCCTCGTGACCAGTGCGTCTTCTTTACCACGTGCAATGAACACGCCTTTGTGACGATGTTCTTCCACCACGACCTGTATGGCGCATTGCCCAACCGTCAGTCCGTCGGTCCCGTTGCCTGGAGGGACGCCACGAATTTCGTTCGTGTTCGCCTTGGATGTCGTTGTCTTACCTTGGCACCACCTTTCATTCCACCTCTACCACCTCCTCTTCCACCACCTCTACCACCACGTGGACCTCCTCTTCCACCTCCTCTTCCACCGCGTGGGGTCCCACCTCTACCGCCGCCTCCACGACCTCCTCGGAATCCATCTCGACCTTGGACCGTCGTCGAGCACCGTCAGCACTCCATCGCCGTCGTTCGTGTCCCGTTCGCATTCCGCCGCCGTTCACGCACCTCCACCACGTCCGCCGAACCCTCCACCACGTGGCGTTCCACCGCGTCCTCCACGTCCGCCACGTCCGCCAGGTGCGCCTCTGGGAGGTCGCATGTCTTCCTACGTGATCCGATCCGCAACGATGGCGATGGCGCGTGCGAGATGGAACGATGTGCGACGACAGATGTCGTGATGCGGCACGTCGAAATGGACGTCGACACCGTCGGATCCGTCCCACTGCACCCGCCGAAACGAACGGAATCGACGACACGCCCGTCGAGGAACGCTGTCGGAGTCTTGAGGATTCCTCGTCGGTAGAGGGAGAGGTTGGGGTCTCGCGAACCCCTCCCCGCCGAGGAAAGGGAGGGAGGAGGGGAGAGGATTCCTCCACGGGTCGTGGAGAGGGAGGAGCGGCGCCGCCGCACCCGACCACGAAACGGGGTCCATCTGCCCCGTCCTTGCGAATATTCGTAGGAGGGGTCAATTCCCGATACACGAATATTCGCAAGGGGATCCCGGGATAGAAGAAGAAACTCCCCCGGATGGACCGTGGTGGGGTCCGGAGTTAACTTCGTGGGTTAATTTCGGACCGCTGCTTGGTCGTTGGTGGTGGTGGCGGGAAGACGCACATGCACCAGACGAGGATGGCGGATGCCACCAAGCACGTGCGTGCGTGGATGAAGCGAAGCAGACACGCGTGGAACCAAGTGCCCTTCTTCACCAAAGTCACGGTGGTCACGTGCGTGGGATTCCACCTGCTGGTCCGATGGAACTGGAGAAATCTGGTGGGAGAGCTCTGCCTCTCGGCCGATTCACAGGTGCACAGGCACGAGTTTGGAAGAATACTGCTCGCACCGCTCTTCCACGAGAGTTGGAAACACCTGCTCGTGAACATGGTGGCCGCCACGTGGATCGGATCGTCTGTGGAAAAGCTCGTGGGCACCCTCAACCTTGTCTACCTCAATTCCATCCTGGCCATCTTCGGAGCCGTCCTCTACGTCATCATGGCGTACGCTCGAGCAAACAACCCAATCAAATCCGCATATATAGCACCCTACGAATGTGTCGCAGGAATGTCCGGAATCCTGTTTGGACAGCTGGCCGTGGAGTGCAACATGTTGGGCAACGTGAAGAGAAGCCTGTTCGGGGTGGTCATGATCCCCGTAAAATTGTACCCACTGGTGACACTCCTTGCCGTGTGGATCATCCTACCTGGTACTTCCTTCACATCGCATCTCTCAGGGCTGCTTGTGGGTACCATGTATGCGCACGGGATGCTGGACAGGCTGAAGCTGGAAGGACCACTTGTAGAATACGTTGAAAGCTCCTGGCCACTGCGAAAGATCGTCCAGCGAAGTGACTACGTCGTACATGAAAGCAGAGGGACACCGCCTGCTTCGTTGCCAGGAGTGCAAATCAATATTTTCGGGTGGACGATGGGTTATCTCCAGTCAGTCCTTGGGAGGGCGCGGTTTTTCCGTCGCAGAAAAAACAACGGTGTCAGTGCTGAAGACTTTCCAGGGGAAGGACATAGGCTTGGCAGCTCGGGTGGTACAAGCCTAGCAAGTTCATCGGCGGGGTCGAGGTCAAACCGACAGGGCAGTGGAGAAAGCACTTCTCCTGGCAATCTCCTTCCCAAGAATGGCAATTTCACCCGTGTCTCTCCCCAGGACAACTCTCCCAGAGAGGCATTCCAAGATTCCAAATACGAAGACAAGGTGGCTGTTCTGGTTGAAATGGGTTTTGATGCCAACGTTGCACGGGATGCATTGGAAGCAGCTGGAGGCGATGTTCCATCCGCAGCCGAATCTTTGAGTCGATAGCCCAAGATAACAGACAAAGCTTACTGCACAAAACGAACCTGCACCACCACACAACATGCAATTCACCTTTACTTATTTTTTTTCGTTTCATCTTCGTTGCCCTGCTCGGATGGGTCGTGAGCTTGCACTGGCTCATCCACATTCTCCGACCCCCGTCGGACCAACGCAAATGCACAGACAACACCAAGAGCGACGAGTGCGTTCCCAACGGTTGCTCCACTCACCCTGCCTGTGGTGCGAATGTAAAAGTCCAGATCCTTGCGAATCAGCATGAGTCCTCCGAAGTGGCATCCAAACACGCAGAGCCACGGGTAAGGGAGGACAGCATTCTTGCCTCTGGTTATGATAGGCAGGATGGTGGTATACATTGTTTGCAGGATGAAGTACATTCGCAAGTTTCTGTTCCATTGAAAATACCCAGTAGCCACGCCCCCATAGAGCACTAGAGGCAAGAACACAAGTGCGCCTAATCTTTCCCCAACATTGCTGTAGATCACGAGTGCAAACAACGCTGCTCTTTGCACCGAACCAAACGCAAACCGATAGATCAATCGTTCGTCGCAAGGTTGTAGGTAGTAGTATGCATTGGCGACGCCTTGTGCGATGCTGCAAATCGCACCGATCGTCCAAATCCCGTTCTCCCAGTGGGTTGGACTGTTGTCCACGATCACTTTGCGCAGTCCATACACACCGGCGATGGCGTGAAGCAAGGCACTGAGAACGTTCCACGTGTTGGGTATTCCAAAGAGGAGATTCCTGCGATCGATGTAGAAATGATCCAAGTCCACCAAGGACAACGGAGAGGTGGCTTTGCAGTGGGAGATCGTGACGAAGACCACGATCATCGCGATCATCCACACCACGCTGTCCCCTGCGCCTTTCCGCAGCACTTCCTGGATTCCCACCCGAAGATTGCACGATTTCCTCGCGGCCATGGCTCGCTTCCTGCGTCGGAAGGACGCGCTCGCGTGTCGGAGAACTGCGCCTGCTTTCGAAAAAGGACGACGATGGAATTCACTTCGGAGCGAATGCGACGGTCCTGTTGCGAATCGACGCGAATATTCGCAAGGGCCGAAGACGTCCGGCTTGGCGCACGTGCGCGCGCGACGACGGTGGAGACGTGGACGTGGAGGTGGAAGCAAGGTGCGTTTGAAACGATGGGAAGAACGTGCGTTGTGGTTCCAGGCGGGACGTTGCGCCGTCGGTGGAAGCGCACTCGTCCGTCCAAAACACGAGGAAGGACGTGGCGCTGAACGCGTCTCTCCTGCTCGTAGCGCGTGCGAACCGACCTTGCGACGCCTCCGATCCCTCGTTCCATCCTTCCAAGCGATGGGCAGGACGGGTGCGTCGAAACGCACGCTGTTGCGCTCCTGCTTCGTTGCATCGTGCGTCGCGACGTGCGACGTCCACCTGTCGAATGGGAACTCGCTCGAGTCGAAAGCGAGTTGGTTTCGAAGATCTTTGCGAGACTCCTCCACAGCCACGGTACATCTCCACCGCATCTCTTCGATCGATCCTCCTTCTGTCCAAGGTCTTTGCACCGATCCCGCGCAGAGGAAAGGGCGGCCCGATGTCGTCGATACCTTCCGTTCGACGTATCGATAGGAAGGGGCGAGGTTCGGGTAAGGTATCGATACCTTTGCCTCAACGGTCGGTCCATGGCGACCGCAGTTGAGTGGACGACAACGACGCTCGTGTGTGTTTTCGAGTGGAAGCGAACAGAGACGTCGCACGTGCGAGCTTGCAGCTGCGCTTCCTGCCATGGCCATGACCGAATCGACGGTGCGAGATGCGATGCGGCGTACCGCGGACAGAACGGATGGGATGGAGCGGTCGGAACCGACGCGTCGGTCGAGGAAGCAAACGGTGCGAGGGCTCCACGAGAAGGCTGGCGACTGACTCGAGCCGCATACTCGTCACGACAAGGTGTGGAACAACGTGAAACCGTACATCAACGGTGGATCGAGTGGCATGATGGCCACCTGCTGCATCCAACCGCTGGACATGGTGAAAGTTCGCATCCAACTGGGCATGCCGGGCTCTCCTTTGAGTATCGCCAGTCACGTGGTCAAGACCGAAGGGGTCGGTGCGCTCTACCGAGGTCTCTCTGCAGGTCTCCTGCGCCAAGCCACCTACACGACCGCGCGGTTGGGACTCTTCGAACAGTTCATGCAAACCCTGAGGAGTCGAAGCCCAAATGGAGAAGTGTCCATACAAGGTAAAGCTGCAGCGGGCCTTGCAGCAGGAGGTTTGGGAGCGTTGGTTGGATCCCCAGCAGATCTGTCACTGGTTCGCATGCAGGCAGATGGTACGCTTCCCGTTGAGCAACGTAGGAATTACAAGAATGCGGGAGACGCCCTTCTCCGTATCATGAAGGAAGAGGGTGTTGGTGGACTGTTCGCGGGTGCAGGTCCGACAGTGGTACGTGCCATGTCTTTGAACATGGGCATGCTTGCTTCCAACGAACAGGCGAAAGACATGCTGAAGCAAGCGGGATTCGAGGGTGCACCCGTGACATTTGGTGCATCTGCAATTGCTGGATTTTTTGCCTCTTTCTTCTCTTTGCCCTTCGATTTTGTGAAGACGCAGATGCAGAAGCAGCAGCCTCTGCCGGACGGCACGTTGCCATACAAGAATTCGTTGGATTGTGCCATGCAGACCTTGACGAAGCACGGTCCGATGCGTTTTTACGCCGGTTTCCCGACCTACTACGTGCGCATTGCACCTCATGCCATGATCACGCTGATTGCATTGGACGCCCTGAAGGAGGCGCAGAAGAAGTTCGGATTGTAAGACGGTTCCTTCCATCGAACACATATCCATCGTTGGTAGCCTTGTGTTGTCTGCCCGTGACTCGTTGTTGGACCTCTCGGCCCTTGCCACCTCTGCTTCGTGTCGAGCTCTCGGTGGATAGACCTTCCTCTTCGACGCATGCTATATCCTCCCAGATTCACCTCAGCACGCTCCGACGTCTCCCTTGCCTCCTCCGTAAGTCGCAGAGGATCGCTTTCCTCGACGCCAAAGGACCTTCTGCTTTCTTTTTCGCGGGGATATCTCCGACACATCCCTCCGTTGTGACCGATCCCTGCAGAGGAGCACCTCGGCACTGGACTTGTGGTGTCGGATGGTCTCATTTCGACGTGTTTCGTTCCTGTCGGTGCGCATTGTCGAAGACGATGGCGAGCGCTACGATGCATTCCGCACGTGCTTCTGGATACTGCCGAGGCAGCCGCGTGGTTGGAAACGCGAGAAAAGCGTCCTTGCGCACACGAGGCGGATCCGCACGCGTGATGGCGTACAAGGAGGTGGAAGTGTCCGTGGACAAGCCGCTGGGCATCACGCTTGGTGAGAAGAAAGGCGGTGGTGTCGTGATCAAATCCGTGGCACCAGGTAGCAACGGTGCCAAAGCAGGACTCAAGTCCGGCGATCAGGTGATCTACACGTCCTCCTTCTTCGGGGACGAGCTCTGGCCTGCGGATAAACTTGGCTTCACCAGGACGGCCATCCAAGCCAAATCTGAGTATGTGGACTTCGTGGTGGTGCGTGGGGAAGAAGGACCGAATGTGAAGCGACTCCCGAAACGACCTGCACCCAAGAGATTTGGACGCAAACTAAGCGCCGCGCAGAAGAAGCGTGCGACCCACATCTGTCTGGACTGTGGATACATCTATGCCTTGCCTGTTCCATTCGAAGAACAGGGACCGGGGTACGTCTGCCCACAGTGCCAGGCACCAAGCAAACGCTTTGCAAAGTATGACGCAGAGAACGATAAGATCATTGGGGGCAATGCGACGCCTTTGGCAGCAACAGCTGCCGGTTTGGTTGGTGCAGTGGTGCTCGGAACTCTCCTGTACCTAGGATTGCAATGATGGAGAACGAATGCGGAACAGATTCGTGCTCTGCGTCCTACATCAGCTCCCATTGCTGCACACTGCAGTTGTAACCATTGCTTGAGGCTGGCCATTGAACCAAAAACCAATTGACTCAACAAAATGCTGTAGTGTTTTATTGAAAGCTACGTTTGCGTGGAACGCACCGCTAGTACTTCATTTTCCAGTCAAGTCCTCTGCCAAATGCATGGCAACATGAGAAAAGGGGTTATCAGAACATTCTCTCCTCATTGCTGCTACAGATCAACCGCACTGCTCTTGACACTGGAGTGGACCGCCCATCGCGTTTCATGAACCACTTGGTCGAATCCCGTATGGTTGGAGATGTTCTAAGCATCCCATCACTCTTACCGCCAACCATGCAAGAATTATGAATGCATGCAATACAAGAGAACACTCCATCACACATTTCTACTCCTGGAACACCCTTTCATCTTGCATAGCATTTGCTCCTCCCGTGACACCCTCCCAACTGCTGAACGCTCCTTTCCATTCGCGCCAGGCTAGCCCACACCTTTCCAAGTGTCTCTTTCCTCTTAAAAAAGTGCATGGTACCAAAAGACTCCTGGATTGTATAGGACATGGAACTTGCAGTGAAAGTTCTCTGGGCTTGGCTGATGCAAGAGGAGATGACCTGAGAACTATTCTGATCGCCCATTTCCATCCTGAGAGGTGAAGTTATCTAGAAGAGTCCTGCATGGGCAAGCCCTAAAACATCAGAGCACCGATATACCGCCAATCGCTACCCCAATTGGCAATCGTAAAAGTTACGTGAGGCTCTATGTGTTGAAACATGTCAAGTCTGATGGCAGACCTGGTGACTCGTGAGACAAACCACTTGCATCACAATGTGCTGCAAGTGCTGACTGGGGTCTCCTTCCAAAAATAGCATGCACACACAATGGTTCATGCCTGAGAGATTCAGCTGTCATTCATCATTGCCAGACTTTGCACTTTTTTGTTGGATTCATCAAGCTACCTGCCTTGCACTGAAAAGCATCACTAAACTCCTTTGAATTGGAAATAGGCCCATTAACTCGTGCGCGTGCAGGGCTATGCGGGTCTGTGAGGAGGGATTCCTTTGCTGCTGCCGGTGTTGAAGAGCCACACCATGTCTGCGCATAACTCAAGAAAAACACCTGGTTGGGAGTGAATTGAATTCCAGGCAATGCCATTTCTTCCCTGTTCTCCAGGACAGTCGCCACCCACTCTCTGTACGCATGAAAGGATGAATCCAAGCCACCATTGTCTGCAATGTTCTCTCCAAGGGTGAGTTGCCCATTAATATGCTCGCCTTCTACTGTGTAAGAGGAGTACTGCTTCACAATACAAGTTGCTTTTTCGTCGAAAGTGTTGATGGCATCTTGGGGCCACCACGGTTTCAGATCACCGTTTTTGTCGAATTGCCTGCCCTGGTCATCAAAACCATGGGTCAACTCATGGCCAACAACAGCGCCTATTCCACCGAAGTTAGCAGCTTTTGAATATCCAGAGCTGAAAAAGGGCGGCTGCAATATGGCAGCTGGGAAGACAATCTCGTTTTCTAACGGATTGTAGTATGCATTTACTGTGGACGGGGTCATGTCCCAGATTCCGTGATCCACTGGGGTACCCAGGCGAGACCATTCCCTCATATGCTCGGCTTTTTTAGCCACGAGCCTGTTTTTGTAGTAGTCGTCGGTCACTTCCAGCTGGTTGTAGTATCTGTTCAGTTCTTCATTCTGCAATATCCAGCGGGGGAACGCTATCTTTGCATGCATGGACTGCGCTTTCTCCTCTGCAAGCGCAACTGTTGTATTGTCCAACCAATCCATTTGTTTCAGCGATGAAATGAAAGCATTCTTTATCCGATGAACCATGTCCTCTGCAGCATCCGCTGCATCCACGTTGAATCTTTGGTCGACATAAAGCCTGCCCAATGCAAATCCCAGGGTTCTATCCACAACAGAAACACAAGTCTTCCACCTTGGAGCTGGTAGATCGAGTCCATACACGACTTTTTCAAAGGCGAATTGAGCATCCCTGTACTCTTGGCGAAGCATGGGTGCAAGGACAGAAAATGCATACCACCGCATATAATTTCGGATTTGGCTGGAAGGGCTGTCTTCGAAGAGCTTTGCCAGTCCGGAGAAGTACGATGGCTCCCCTACAATGACCCCAGACACTTCAAAATTGGACGGAGACCATGCAAACAACGAATTCCAGGACAGACCGGGGAACAGGTCAGCAAGGGCCTCCAGGGATTTGTAATTGTACGATTTTTCTGGATCTCTCAGTTCATCTTTCGGTACGAAAATCTCGGCCATTTTTGATTCAAGCTCGATGATGTCATTTGCTTGTTCTTGCAGGAAGTCCTCCTCTGCATCCCCTTGAAGGGCCAGTGCCATTGTGGCTTTGATGTACTTTTGGTAGGACAGCAGGACGGGATCCTCGTTGGGATCTTTGTCAAGATAGTACTCACGTGAAGGAAGTACTAACCCAGCTTGATCCATGTAGATCGTATATTTACTAGAATCTTTCTCATCTGCTTCTACGGCCGTTGCGAAGAACGGGTGAATACCAGCTTGGTCCATTTCTCCCACCACCTTGGTAAACCAATCAGCGCCAATATCCGCATCCCAGCCCCATGGATCTTCTTCCAACGCAAGGTTCCAGCTTTGCAACTGCTCCAACGCATGCTTGTCTCCTCTCTGTTGGATGGCTTCTAGGTCCATGCAGCTGCGGTACATTCGCTTGGCCTTTGTCACCGCTTCCGCATCCGTTTCCCCTTCGGAACTTCCATCCAGCAAGGTCTTCAGTTGTTGTTCGGTCTTTTGGTTGAGCACGGAAAAGGTGTTCCACCTGGATCGATCTGCAGGGATGGGATTCTCTTCGTTCCATTTTCCACAGGCGTATTGGAAGAAGTCTTCGCAAGGGTCTTCTTGGACATCCACTGCATCCATCAGCCTTGCTGATAGTTGCACGCATCCAGGTGTCAGGCAGGTGTCCACACGATCCCCATCCGTGGGTTTCGTGCTGTTTTCGTATCCCTCCTCTGCTGTGTTGTTCTTGGGCCATGCCAAGGCCACGATCCCAGCTGCCACCACGGCCAGGACCATCCATCCCACCCATTTGGTGCCACTCCAAGCAGTGGCCTCGCGCACGTAGCTCCGCCATCCGTTCTCGTGTGCCGCAGCAGCTTCGGACGCTTCGATCTCCACAGGATAAAACGCCTCTTCGTCTTCCTCCCAGCCGTCCTTCCGGTGCTCGTTCGAGGACCCCAAAGCACGCATTTCGAGCACCGATGCCGAAGCGGACGAACGGGCGAAGCACCACGAACCGAGACCGAACCAAACAGGGAGTTTCTTCTCGCTTCGAAGGGGGTCGAAATGCCGGGCCTCGGACCGGGCATCGAGACGCCCCCCGTGGTTCGAGACCCGGGAGTTTCTTCTCTGGTGCGGTGGGCGTGGCGCGTCGCAGGTGCGCTTTCGCACGCGCGCTTCGCTCCTTTTGCGGTGCGATTACTGTAAGACGTCCAGCAGGACCTGCAAGTGGACGTGGGTGGGACGCATCGCACGTGCTTCGTCGGTTTCCGCGCGGATTTCGTGGAGGAAGGAGCTGGCTCGGACCGTGGACGTGCAGCCACGTGGTCCCGTACACGTCGCAAGGGAACGGTGTCGACGAAGGACGTGCCTTTGCAAGATGGAGAAACGCATGGCGACGAAGCTGCCGAGGAAAGGAACCTTCTGGAGGACGCGTGCCGCAGCCACAGGGAAACAAGAGCGCGTAGGGGTCGTCATCGTAGATCACGGGTCCAAGCGAGAAGCGTCCAACGCACAATTGCTGCAGTTCGTGGACCTGTACAAACGCACGTCTGGAAGAACAATCGTCGAACCGGCGCACATGGAGATCGCCCAACCGGACATCGAACAAGCTTTCGAACGATGCGTGGCGCAAGGAGCCACCAGAGTGGTCGTGGGCCCATACTTCCTGGCCAGAGGACGACACATCCAACAAGACATCCCGAAACTCGTGAAAGAAGCGGCAGAGAAATTTCCAGGAATCCAATACAGGATCGCCGATCCCATCGGCACAGACCCGATGCTGGCACAAATCATCGAAGCCAAGGTCACGGCCCAGCTGGCAGACATGCTGGAAGGCGAAATCCAAGAAGGTGTAGGACCGTGAAAATTCCTCAACCCGTCACGCTGCTGGGCATCCAGCGTCTATGGACCCTGCACAGATGGTTTCACCGAGTTGACAGTGTACATTGCAGCAGGAGCGACAGACAAGTTGTGCACAAGGTTCTGCTTGCACTCCCACGTGGCGACCAGTCCTGGGCGCGATCGCTTCACCCTCGTTGTGGCTTGGTGGCTGTGAAGAAGCTGCCGGTAAGCAGTCCGTAGTCGCGGCACAGTTGTTGCCATGGTGCATTCCACATCAATTCGACGGTGTCTTTGCAAGATTCTTTGGCTTGGAGCGCCTTTTTACGCCCTGGTCGTCTGTTTGCTCGCACTTGGTCCTTCCGCACCTTGAGTGCGTTCTGGACGAGCGCACGCTCCAATCCATCGCCGTAGGTGGCCTTCTGCAGCAACACGTACGTGTTCAGAGCACCTTGCAGCAGCTTGGACCGTGCATTGGGATCCTGCACGTTCCTCCCGTTTCGGAATCCTTCGCGGACCGCTTCGACGATCTCCTCCGCCACGCTTTCTCTTGGGAACCTGTCTTTTCTCTTCGACGTGACGCGATCGTCGAGCTGCAAACCAGTGGCTTCCAAGAACTCGCGTGAGATCACACGTGGTCGCAGCATGCGCCTGTACAAATGCAAGACGCACGTTCGTTCCATCTACGCCTGCGTGCGTGTGCATGGACGCCTTTCCAAGACGCGTCGCGAACGCAGACCGTCCAACCTTCCGCGACGACGCGGATTTGCGCGCCTCGCACGTCCAACGACGCCTTCTGACGCGTCGCGGTTCGTGCACGTGTCCTGCCGCACGCGGATGCGATCCTGCGCGCCACGACGTGCGTCGCACGTCCTGGGTTGGAACGAGTCGGAACGCAGGCGACGACGTCGTCGGCAAGAAGCGACGAACAACTCCGCGCGTGGATGCGTTCGCACTGCGCGTCGTGGCGGTGGGAGGAGGTGGATGCACAAGTGCACGTGTTGCAGAGAGAGATGGAGAAGCGCAGGGTGGCGCGTAGGTGTGTACAACGTGGTGGTGGCCTTCCCGCACGGACGTCGCGTGGCGTCGGTTCAGGTGCTTGTCGCATGGGCTTGCTCGTGCTCGACGAACTCGTCGATGAGGAACGGCCACGCACCCGACGGATCGTAGCTGCTCAGATCGTCGCCGAGCTTCACGAACTCCAAAAGCTGCACCCACGTGTCGCGCGACACGGCTTTATTGTGGTGGGTCTGCAGGAACGTGCACCAGTCTTCCAACAGCGGCCATCGACCGTCTGGAAAGAGAAGCCGCCACATCTCAATCGCCACGTCCAACATCACGGATTTCTGCCCTTTCTCCCTGGAAAACAAGAACGCGTAGGCGTAGATCTCTCGAAACGCGCTCGGATCTTCCAATTCGGCGCGCATCTTCGGAAGCCTGTCTTGGATCTTCTCGATCGAATCCAATCCCAGCTTCGCCAATCCGTTGACGAACTCTTCGTGCGTGTACTCGCACATGGTCTGTGCTTTGAGATGGTACGAAAGCACCAACATGACGACGTCGGAAGGATCGACGTCTAGATCGTCGCAGAATTGTCCCACGCCTTCGGCCAAGATCAGGTCTTGGTGTTTGTCTCTGTATTTTTTGTACAAGGCTTCCAGTGCTTTCAAGTCCACCACGGGACGCAACGAAGGTATGTCTCCGCTGTAGAACATCTCGATGGCCGATTCCACGTTCCAATCCGCGCATCGCAACGCTTCGAGGGCAAGCTTCTCGCTGGGTTCCAACGCACGCGTCCAACCACGACCGTGGGTCAGTCCAGCACGACTCGCACGTCGTCCGTCTGGTTCGGATTCGCACATCACGGATCGTCACGACGACATCCCACGCCTTCTTCCGCATTCGTCACGCACTCGGTCCCGATGATGCCGCAGAACTGCCGCACTTTCTCCTTCTGCACGCGGTTGAGTCGGTTCTGCGTCCCACGTCGACAGGTGCGGTCAGCCACTCGCGTCCGTGGATCCCAGCCGCGCCCACGCGTCCTTCCATTCCTCTCTGCACGCACCATCGTGCTCCGATCCCTCTCCTGCACGTCCCACGTCCGAGCGAAGGTGCGACGCTCGTGGACGCTCGTCGTCCTGACACGAAGAGACGATTGCGACGAGAGTCCCTGGCCCACCTCCCAGCAACGCCTCAGGTTAACACGGACGTAAACTCGAGGTGGGGAGGCCCTAAACCCTAACCGGAAGCGGGCGGGAAGCGCCTTCCGCTTCGAGGGGCGGTCGAGGGGCGCCCTCGGGTCCCGTTGCAACGTCGAGCGTCGGAGGGGCGGGGAGAGGAGGGCCTGCCGTTGCAACGGTTGGATGCGAGCGGTCGTCGGAGTCGAAGGCATCGTGGCGCGCAGATGAAGCGCAAGGCCGCTTCTCAAGCGAATTTGTTGACCATGGGCGGACACATCAGCCACTACCGCGTGGAAGGGTCCACGTTGGTGCCCCATTGGACCTGCAACTACTGCGGAAGAGCGTACAAAGGACAGCTGAACCGTGCACGAGCGCACATCCTGCAGTTGGCTGGAAAAGGCATCGCCGTGTGCGACCACGCCATCCGACCGCTCGAAGAGGAGAAACGGAGGCAACTCGAGTGCGAAGGACAAGATGCAGGAATGGGATGGGAAGAAGACGGCGAAGAAACGAGAGCAAGGATAACCGAACCAACAAGGTGGGAGGATAGGGACAGAAGAGCCCTGGTGTTGGCCGCGAAACAAGACAACCTGTCGGCCCTGCCCACGAGAATCCCAGGATTTCCTTTCGGTGCAACGAGAGAAGGGAATTTGGAAGTGCGCGTGTGGATGGACCTCGCCTCCTCGACATGCAAAAAGTCGTTCTTCCTGCTCCTCGACACCGTCCTGCCCCTGTATCAAAGCAAGGCCGACTTTTGGTTCCAATTGCAAGTGCAACCATGGAACATCCAGTCGATGCTGGCACACGAAGTCGCGCTTGCGGCGTACAGGGCAGGAGGATTGCAGTTGTTCTGGAAAACGGTGAGGATCCTTTTCGGAAGCATGAGTCGTATGAATGACGAACAAATGTTTGAAAAGTCCAGGAATGAACTCGTGAGAACAATGACAGCAATGATCAGCTCCTCTGTCGAAGAAAGTGACAAAATGCTCCGCTACCTACTCCTCCCCATAGACGGAGGGGATCGCGCGGGCAGAGATTCTTTGTTGACGGATTTACAGTGCCATGTTCGGTACGGAAGGCAGCTCTCAGTGCATAGTTGCCCGGCTGTTTTTATCAATGGTATACAAGCGGAAATGGGAGGCTCTTGGACTCTTCCTAGGTGGCAACGAATCTTAGACCCAGTCATCCCCTGAGGAGATATCGGTGCACCTCTTGAAAGGACGCAGAAGACTACCTGCTCCTGCAAAAACGAACATCCTTCCGTTCATCGCATCATATCTGTGACTTGCTACGGCTTTGGAATGTGCGTACGCGGTTCCTCTCGTGTGTTCAACTTGCAGTGCGCGGGCCAGTAGAGAAAAAAAGGCTGGCTTACAACCGTGGACTTTCTAGTCGATTAACAGGCAAGTCAAGTCCGTTTCGTTCTAAGAAACAGGAAGGAAGCAGTGCAGAAATCTTGCTCGATCCGGACAGAGATGCATGCTATACTAGCAATCCATCTACATCCGTACCCTGCTGCTCTTATGGAGACCTTGCCGTAGGAAGCTGGCTTGAAGACGTCCCGGCAGGTGCTTGGGCGGAACCGCGGCATGTTCCACAAGTATCCTGGCAGTACCCTCCGTCCTTGAACCATTGTTGATCGCAGCGGCCCCAAGATTTGTGCTGCTCGCAGGAATACCCAGAATTTGGGACAGGCTTGTCCTCGCACTTTGGCTCGACCGTTGGTTCTTCTACGGAGCATCGTCCACAGGTCAGCTCACAATAGTTTTCTGTACGCATCCATGCTTCGCTGCACTTCCCCCACTCCAGCTGCTGTTGGCAGGTATGCTCACCTGGAGGTTTCTCATCCGTGCAGTCATCGCTCGACCTCCAACACTCAGAGAATGAGGATCTCGGAATGCTGAAGGTTGTGGAGGATGCCCCAGCCCCACGGCAATTGGTGGCCTTGACTGTAAAACTGTACAGACGGCAATTGGTGAGCTCTTCGATTGGAACTCTCACTCGTGTGGAGAAACCGCCTCGCAGCCCAAGGGCTCTCGGACTAAGTTTCTTCACTTCGCCCGTCAAGTCCCGTGCCTCGATTTCGTAGCCAGTGATGGGACAGCTGCCTGAGTCCTCAGGAGGGTAAAAGAACAAGGTGACCCTTTTATCTCCTGGAATACCGTACAAGTTTTGTACTGGCCCTGGCGTGGTTCTGGGTTGCTCCTTCTTCTTTGGTGTGCAGGAGACGGAAGACGACGTCCTTCCTACATCTCGCAGGACTGCCGTGATCTTGAATGTATAAGTCTCTCCATTGGTAAGTCCTTTCACCACGAGGCTGTTCCCATCTGGTCGAGTGCCGGAGTTTTGTGCTCCTCGTTGCCTCGCAACTGTCCCTTCCACTTCGTAGAAGTCCACGCAAGCTCCGTTCTCAGGTCTGCCCCATTCCAGCTCGACTTCTTCGTCTCCAGGAGTGCACTTGACATCCTTGATTCCTCCAGAGGGTGCAGTACGTGCACATCCAGGTCCAGTGTACGACACTTGGGTATTGCTCTGCCCACGAGCAAACGAGACAATCCCAAGCAGCAGTGCAATCAGCAGGGTGCGTAGTGAGGCCATCTCGCTCTTCCGAACTTCGAGGTCGTCTTTCTTTCGATCTGTGGGTTCGCAGCTGCCTCGGAGGAGAGGTGCTGCTGCGTTCTTGGTGGTGCGCAATGCAATCTGAACAAGGAACGGTCTCTGCGAGCATAAATACTCTGGCACCCGCCCATGGCGACGGCTGCAGCCAGGTCGACGACATTCGACGAGAGTCGCCCTCGGACCAGATGCCGCAGAGGATCACCCTCTGCATTCTATTAAACAGGGAAGCGTCCTCTGCGGGTAGAGTGCGCTGGCTCGAACGGTGGGAGAAGGGATCCTCGTCGGTGACCTTCCCTTATCGGTTCGTATTCTTTGGGCTTGATCTGAGATATGGAGGACATCGAATCGATGCTGTGGAGGCTCTGCAGCAGACGATGGCAACCCCTCTAAGAGAAGGAGTTTTCCGGTCCATTCACCCCCTCGTAGGCCGTATGCGCAGAGGTTGTGCCGGGGAGGCGAGCGGGGGGTGCATCCTCTGGTTGGCTGCACCGCTCACGTTCTTTCGGTCCGACCAATCACAAGCCAGAATGCCCTCCAGGCTGTCGACCTGTAGCCCAACGGCCATCGACCCTTCCGAGAAAACACCAGGGGATGGCGACGGATCGATCGCCACGTGGCATGGACGTGCGACGGATGGATCGATCGGGGGGAGGCTGCAGCAGGAAATGGCGATCGGACGGTGGGGAAGCCACCTGCCCCGCACCTCCCAGTCCAAGGTTACGAAGGTTGGACGGGCTGTTGACATGCTACAGGCTCCCTCCACGACATGGGACGTGCTGGATGCTTCCAAGAACCGCATGCAAGAGCCAGCTACAACCTCTTGAAGTGCGATCTGATGCCCGAACTTTCGGAGGGTGATGCTGCCGGCCATCAGCTAAGCCTAGCACAAACCCATGCGGACTATCGAATACAATGAAAAGAAGGGTTGGGCATGGTCTCCTTGGTACGTTCTGATGAACGGGTGCAATGGCGAAGCTTTGCCAAGCAATCTATGACATGCCATGACAAAGACCAGCTTCAGCATAAGCTGAATGTTTTGACGTCGGTTTCGATGCAGTGCATTAGACAGGAGCAAATGTTCGGCAGAAAGCACAGAGTCACGCAATGCGCATGAGAATGTAAGACAGTGATGTTTGCTTCTGGTTGACCATGTTGCACTTGAATGTCGTGGAACACAAGCCACCATGCATACCTTTATCGCTGATGGAGACTAAGCCATGTGCCAGGTGTCGTAGGATACATGGTTGTGCACTACTAGTTTATCTATGCTGCCCATGCTGGTTGAGCAGTATGCACAACTTTCACACGCAGTCCGCTTGTCCAGCCATCGGTTCTTTCCATCACCCCAGCTCTCCCAAGAGAAAAGCAAGCTGGCCCTCTGCCGATCATCGTTGCGGTCTCACACGCAAGCCATAATTGGGACACAGTCCCATGTGCATCGTAGATTGTTTGATTCGACATCCGAAGTTTCTTCCAGTGATCCAATGTTGTAACAAGCTATCTTTGGCTTCTTCATATTATACCTCGTACTCGTCCCAGCATCGGACCAGAAGTCGCAGGCGCACCAGGATCCACTGGCATTGACGACCCTGTTCCACTCTTTTTCACGAAAGTGTGTTTCGATAGTGGACGCATAGCCGAAGCTTCTGAGAAGAAAGTGTCGGAGATCGCCGCTCTATTTGCGTCGGATTCGAAAGAAGCCACAGTCGCGATCGTGTGTCGGAAGATCTGGGTGTAAACACTGCCAGTGAATGTTTTCCAACGCAAGGATGGGCAGGTGTGGTGGTCGCAGCAGAGAGGGTTGACGTAACTCGCGAAGGCAAGGAACTGCTGCCGACACGTGGATGTCATGATGGCTTGGCAAACGAAATGCAAAAGTGCTGTTCGGATCTTGCTTCAAGCAGGTGACCCTCGGGTCGGTGCATCCACTTCAGAACAGGTTCGCACATTCAGCCATGCAAGTCGTGATGTCAACGACCTAACACATGAACAGAAGCGAGCAAATTCCTTCTCTTGCTTCTTCTGGTACACGTGGTATGCTCTCCACATAGCTATGCTGGCAAGCATTCCTCTCGTCAACAACAAGTGGTGGATCCTGTTCAGGCAAGGCCGAAAGCTCCCGCTTTTCCTTGTGTTTTTGACTATGGCATGCTGTGTCTTGCTGCACATGAACCTCTTCCAATCAGACCCTGGTGTGACCTCTGCTGATGTCGCATCCCCCATTGATTGTCCAGTGCAATCCAGTGTATCTTGCGATCAGACAGGCACAGAAGGAAAGAATGCAGGCGGTGCATCGTGTGAACAGGAGTATTGCGAGAAATGCCATTTACCAAAATTACTTCGGAGTAAGCACTGCCGTGTTTGTGGAAAGTGCATCAGAATGTACGACCATCATTGCGTTTGGCTAGGTACATGCGTAGGAGAAAAGAATCAAAGGAACTTCTGCATCTTTTTGTTTTTGGAGAGTGCTTTGCTCATTGCATTCATTGATGCAGTTTTGCAGGGATTTTCACCAATCTTCAGAGCAAGCAGCATGTCTGGTTGGATACGGCAAAATATCCTAGGGATGATTGGAGTTGCTGTGCCATTGCTCTTTCTGTTCCTCCTTCTTCCCCACCTCATCATGCAGGTAGTCTTTGTCTTGACGAACCAGACATCTAGGGAGTTTTTCGACCGTTCTACTCTGCCCTACCTAGCAGATGTACCAGATAACGTGCATCCATTCAGCAAAGGTGCGATCATGAACTTGTACTTGTTTTGCATGCAGAGACACCCAGAACAGTACCAACTTCCATCAAAGCAGGAAATGCTCGAACTGAGTCGCACAGGCACGCTCTGGGAAAACGAGTTGTACAGCTGCTTTTGAAGGAGAGGAGGGACTCCCATCACATTGCTTGCAAGCTGGAAAGCATAGATGGTGTAAGGCATTCTATAAGCGTGATGTCGTTCAAATCTTTACAGCAATGATAAGTGGAAGATTGAAATTCAAGCACCAGGCCAGAGGGGCAGGCAAGGAGTGGGGATGGTGATGCCTTGGTAATCTACAGATGGAGGAATGGCACATCCTGGAGACACTCCAATGAAGAGGTTGGTCATTGGGGATGACAAATGATCAACGAGATTTGCAATGGGCCCCTTTCCAGTGACTTGTGCTGCCACGATCATGCCCACAAAAGCGACCATGGCCAGGCGTCCATTCTTGAGTTCCTTCACCTTCAATTCCTCCAGATCTCCGGGAATGAAGGGTGCAAAGACACCACCAGGATATCCAGGTTCGTGATCTGGAAGTTTGTTTCCTTTGAAGACAGGGTCTTGGTTCACGCTGTTGAGCTTTTTGAAGTCTTGCATGCGGAGGTTCTCTACAAAGTGCATCATCAAGAACTCGGCTGCCAGCAGCCCCCTGATGTCGAACGGCAGCTCCATCTTTGCAGCTGCGTCGTAGAAGAAGACATCCGGCTTGGCAATTTCCTGGGCCAGGATACCTGCTACACCAAGCATGGCCCAGCGCGAATGCACCAATTCGGACTCCCTGAACCACTTGAGCCTGTCAGGCATGACTCCCAAGCCCAGAGGATCGAATCCTGCAGCGGATCATGGTCAGCACCCGTAGTCCATTGAAACGCAGCTCCGTTTGCCGCTTTCTTCCGAAGCACCTAGCGCCGTCGATCACGTACCAAAATCCGCAGGCAGTGTGCCGTCCAAATGCTTCGGTGCCTCGAAGCCAGGTGCCCACTTGGCCTCGCGGGCTTGCACACCCACCGTTCCGGAAGCTCTCACACGACGTGCACCACTGGCACGCGTGGAGATCCGTCCGTTTCCGCGGAGCACGGCTCGTTGTCCGAGCATGGAGGTGGCCATCGCTGCTCGTATCAAGTGGCACAGAAGCGCGCTTCGATGCGAGGAACCAACGACAACTGTCGCGTGTGTCGGACGTGTGTGGAAGATCGAGGACGAGCGCCACGAAACGAACCGTCCAATGACGTGTCCCGCAGAGGATATTTGAGATTCACGAGGACTCTCCGCGGCACATGTGTTCGAACTTCGGGAGGGCGGAGATCCGTCGATCTTCGCTCCAGTGGCCGTCGAGGAAACCAAACAATGTTCTGCGGATTCCTCTTCGCGTCATGTCGAGTCGCGACCGCCAGGGTCCAAATCTGGTGGGAAGGGATTGACGGATGCTGATTGGCCGAAACCTGCCCCTCCGCCATCTTCTCGCTCGGTCGACAGACGACATATCCGCCATCTGCGTCGAGGATATCGTACCACTTTGCCAGACGATTCCTCTACGGGATCGCTGGGTTTCTTGCCTTTGGGTCGCGAGGGTCCAGATTCGGGTCGGGTGTGCAACAAGCCAATGAGAAGGCGACGCTTGCCAGTGGAGTTCAAGGTGAGATCCAGTCCAATTTGACACCCGTTTGAGGCCCATGAATTGCAGGGGAAGGGGGCCAGAAGCAATGACACCACACGATGTGATGGCGACGGGCGAATTGCAACACACACATTCTCGGTGCTGATTGTGAAGGCTACTGGAGACAGGAATGGACCACGGCTGGGGGAAGCTGCTGGATGCAGCGCGTCGCTACAGCATCCATGCACGATGCATCTGGGGTGCTTGATGACGTGCGTATTTACCTCGGATGTACCATCTGCCGCGGTACACGAGTCCCAAAGCATCTTCCGTGCGTGCTTTGCACCATGAAAGCAAGGAATCAAGTCTAAGCTTCCTCAACCACTCACAGTACAGCCAAAAGCAGGCTGCAAAGAAGGGTGTCACATTTCGACAGACAATGTCGAGCAATCACGCCAGTAGTTCTCCACTGAATTTTTCGACGTGCATTCTTCTTCACAAAATAGTTGTTGCCCGTCCACATTTACGAGCTGCTCACGCTCAAGCACAGAGATGCTGCTTCTTCCAACTTGTCCCCGGTTTTCATCAGAGCCGCACAAATGATGTGCGGTGAGAAGCCCATCCCTTTCAATCGACCGTAGTTGCTCACAAACGAATTGACCTTGGTGGCGTTGCTTGCGTCGTCTTTCAACGCTGCTATGGCCATTACCACTCCCTCTCGATCCAGGCCGTCGTAGACATACTGGTCTACCAGTCGCTGGAACGAGTCCTTGTCCTCGGGAAGCAGCAAGTCGACCCTGCTTCTCAGGGTCGCTTCGTGTTCTTGGATGATGGCATCCTCTTCGTCGCAGCCAATCGCTTCAAATTCGTACGGTGCTATCGTCGGCTCGTCCAAGATGTGCACGGACTCGTTGGCAGTCAACTCCGGATTCAGCTTCACGCGTATCGACGGCGCGCGCAGCCTCGTCGACGGTGCGTTGGGCGAGAGAGATTCCTGCGGGTAGTACGAAGACGCCATCTTGTCCTTTCGCCTTCCTTGTCACGCGATCGTGCTCCAATTGCGCGTGCGACGCGCACAAGTCTCGGCGGTAGCAGCTGCGTCTCGAGCACCTGGCCGATGCTTTCCCTCCGACTCGCAAAACTCGTTCTCCTTTCAAACCTTCGGTTGAACCTCGTCTCGACCTGGTTCGATCCGGAATCGAACCGTAAGGCCTCCCTACTTATTAAATGTTCGGTTTGATCGGAACCGATCTCCAATCAAAAGGCGATCGATTGGACACTCGTTGGCACGAAGACCTCCTGCCGATGGAGTTTCGGAGACGCGAAAGGGTTCACCAGACGACAGGTACGAGACGTCGAGCTGCACGTGTGCGTTGCTGCTGTTGTCGCTGTCGCAAGAGCGAGGCAAGAAGTACGCCAGCACAGGCATCCCTTTCCAAGTCGACGATCCCGCGTCGCTTGGTGGGAAACTCGTCCGAACTGAACGAAGCAGGGCAAGGAGGGCACGCGAAACTCGACGACCAGGCGCTTGGTGTTGTCGCAGCTGGGATGGAAGTCGACCGTCCGAACTTGCAACAAGGAGGATACATGGAGGTGTGTTGATTCATTGAAATCCGCTCCCTTCAGCACGAGCTGATTTGGTGCAAGCTGCGGAATCGACGGCTGGGAGATGGCGATGATGCTGGGCGGAAGGCTGACCCCTTGCTTTACGTGTGCTGGCATGGAGGGTCAGGAATACCACACGAGCAGCAGACGGGAAGGGGTCTCCGCATCTACCCAGCAGGATCTAGAACCAATAAGATGTAGGTCACTGCGCTTCCGTCAGAAACCAACATTGTGCTGAAAAAGTATACGAGCTTTTGCTGACTGGCCTGCAATTTCTGGAAGCGATCGAGGGTTGGGTCATCATAGTCACGAACATTCACGAAGAGGCACAGGAAGACGACATCTACGACGCTTTTGCGGAATTCGGGGATGTGAAGTCCTTACATTTGAATTTAGATCGGCGGACAGGATTCGCCAAGGTAAGTAGCTCGAAAACCACAGTCACTGTGCAAAGGCCTCGCAGGAATGTCTGACCAGGTGCATGTTTCTCATTGTGCTTCAGGGATATGCATTGCTAGAGTACGAGGAAAGGCAAGAAGCCGAAGATGCTATAGCGAGCATGAACGGCCAGGAATTCCTCACGAGGAGGATCAAGGTAGACTGGGCCTTCAAGAAATCCTCCTCGGCGTAAATACAAATCGATCTCCATGTCGATGCTCCTTTCAGCTCGTCGTTTCGCCGTCGAACACGTCTCTTTCGGCGACCGGTCTCATTTTTTTAAGGTTTTCTCGAAGGAAATGCTGCAGTGAACGTTTTCTGCACGTGCCGCTTCGGGCAGGTTCTTGCAGCAGTCTTGCAAGCGGCGCACTTCTTGCACACACGCCTCTTCTTGAAAGTTGTTGCTTTTCAGGCATTTCTGGATCGCGCATGCCGCTTTTTCGCACGGCGCGACGGCGCGACGTCCCATTTTCCGCGGCGTCGGCACGTCCGTCTCTCGTAACTACTGATACCCCTCCATCCACCCTATCGACCGCTTTGTACGTGTGTTACTCAGAGCTGCCATCCTCGAATCCGATCGAGGGGAGAAGGGGGTGCCCTTATAGCTCAGTGGTAGAGCGTTCGCTTCGTAAGCGAAAGGTCCGCGGATCGATCCCGCGTGAGGGCAAAAGCCATCGATCGAATCCCATTCGATCCTTTGGTTTTTTTCTTTTTTTTTTTTAACTCGGGAGGTTCGGGTTGGGTCTCTCGGCAGGCGCGGTCCATGTGACCTTCGCTCTTATCCCACCCGGGAGGGGCGAGGATCCATCGAGACCTCGCGTGGGAAGATCGCGATGACGATCGATATCTTTTCGGGTAGGTTTCGATTCGAGAAAGGGGGGCAGGGAAGGACCGGACCAGAAGCCCGTGTGGACCAACCACCGTGCTCCACAATCACGTGCTGGAAAGCCATCGCAACCGTCCGCCGACACACCGGAAAAAAAGGAACGTGAAGACGCGGACATGGCGCGTAGGGCCAGCACACACCTCGCCAACTTCGCCAGCCGGGTGGTGCGACCCGCAGTGACGCTCAAGCAGACGGCACCCGCCACCCAAGCCGCACCAGACGCCGTGTGGGTGGCAGAAGAAGAAACCTCGACCGGAAGACAGTGTGTCGTGCCCGCCTCGCACAGGACCTCGCCGTTGCACGGCGAAAAGTGGCAGGCCTTCCTCCGAGACTTGCCACCCTCGTTCAAAAGAGGAATCAAGTACAGCAAAGCCGTGTTCTCGGCGGCGGACCTCGACGGCGACAACGAAATTTCGGTGGACGAGCTCAAAATGCTCCTGGCAAGTATGCAGTGCCAGTTGAACAGCGACCAAATCGAGCTCCTGGCCAGAGCGGCAGATCTCAACGGGGACGGTCGACTTCAGTTCAGCGAGTTCGTGGAGCTCTTCGAAGTTCGACAGTGATACACCTGCACAAGTACCAAACCAAGTTGGAAACATCTCTTTTTACAAGCACCGGATATGTTGACGGATACAAAGCAATGGATGCCGCGTTGATGTACTATAGAAGAAACCTACTCGCACTGAAATAAAGGTTTTGTCTGCTGTTCTTTTTTCCTGCACCTGTTTATAGAACCATTCATCCCTGGAACATTTCGTTCTGACCGTGGCGTCGATGAACGTTGTCTTCTGGGAGGGTGAAAGATGGGTTGGAGAAAACCCCTTCCTCCACACGTTTCTTCTCCTTGGATGTCACGCTGCTGCCCAACGATCGGCTTTTCCCCTGGCCTGGCGATGCAGCCCTGGTTTCTTTCACTGCTTCGTGAAGGCGCTTCTTTCTTTCCTCTTTGCGCAATTCCATTTCCTCCATCTTGGTGAGACCCGGCAAAGCAGCCACAGGTGAGCAAGCTACGAAATAGGTGACCACAAGCATCGGGGTCAGATGCACCACCTCGGATCTGGAAGTTGTGTGCGTTGTTTGATGCACAGGCAACGCTCGGATCGCATGGGTTGTGTTCTTGGCACACCCTTGGACAGCACAGGGAGCTTGCCTCAAGCTCCTGGGCCTGCCATGGACTCGATCCATCTCCCCCTCTCGCGTAATTTCCTCGTTTGAACGTCCCACAGCAGCTTCAAATGGACGTTTCGGATTCCAACCGTCGTCGTATGGCACTGTCTTTCCTGCTGGTGCTGTTGTCCTGGATGTCACGAAACGTTCGGTCCGAGCTGGCACGGCCCGATGTTCCTCGTCGATCCGACGTCCACGCCCTTCTTTTCCCCGAGCATTCCCCGGCTCTATATCGCTTCGTCGATCGTCGCACGCAGAGGATGCAACGTGTTCGGAGAGGATCCCGTGGAGATTTCCTCGACGTCCAAAACCCCCCCACGTGCCAGAGCTTAACTTCGAAGTTAACTTATCCGAAACTCGACCGGCATCGGCACGAAGGAAGGTGGACGACGGCATGCCGCACCTGGTGCGCGAAACAAGGCGATTTGCTTCGACGCGGATCGGTTCCAGGAACAGTGGTAGCATTCGTGGAAAAGAGACGAAGTTGGAGGCCGTGCGGACGGGCGTTTCTGTCGAAGAGAGACCCGCGGAAGAAGGAAAAGTACGGCTCCAAGTGAAAGTCTCCGGAACGGTAACCCAACGCGCCTACGAATCCGCAATCGAAGAACTTGGAAGTGCAGTGCAGTTCCCTGGGTTCCGGAAGAAAAAAAGTGGCAATTCTGATCCTCTGCCTCGAAGCCTCGTCCTGCAAGTCATCGGAGACAGAAAGGTGAAACAGTTTGCCGTCGACGGCTTGATCATCGAAGTTGTATGCGATTATGCCCAAGAAAGAGGTTACCAAGTCAGTAGCAACTTATCGGCGTCGGGCGTTGTGGAGAATATTCACGATATCAGGGTGAGTTACACGATACGGAGCATGATTCTGCTCTCTATGTAGTATGGCTGACTTGAAGCATGTTGTAGTCCTTGTTCAGTCCAGGAGAGAAGCTCCTGTTTGATGCAGAGTTTGAAGTTCGCTGACGCTTGTTCCCCACAGTGCACAACTGGGTTCTCTGTATGACAATTTGAGCAGCAATCACACTTGTGCTCAGATGAACAAGTCCACGGAACAAACCCTCCCATTGCAAGCCTCTGCACATTTGTTGACATCGGTTGCAGCTCCATCGGTGGAGGATTGGACCTGAGTGATTTCACCATTGTCAACTGTAACCAGCAACTCGTTCCCAGCTATTGCGGTCACAGTGTATGTTCCATCATCTAGAGGAATGTCATAGTATGGGACTGACACTCTGTCGAGGGTGTCAAGAATGATACTGCCACGTATGAGCGAGGGGGTGCCGTTCTCACTCTCGGCCTGTGCCCTCAGCAAAGCATCACTTGTGGGCAAAAAAAGGGTAAGTTTCTCAGCGTTGCAATCTTGGAGGCTGCTCATTCTATTGTCCAGTGCATCTTGGATTCTTGGGACGTCGGAGAGCATCATGACTATGTTGGTCACACACAAACTCTCGTCCACCTTGATCTGGTCTGACAGCGTGCATCCACCGCAGGTGGCCTTGCAGTAGCCATTGTCGGACATCCAACTTTCTTCGCAATTTCCGAAGCTCCGTTGATCTTCACAGGTGTATTCTGTCTGTCCAGAACGGTAGACCACTGGTTCATCGAAGCAGGCGTTGGGATCGTGAAATTCACTGTTGGACAAGCACTCTGCTCGAAGCAGCTCCAGGTCTTGGGCGAACGCCTGACCAGCAGCCAGGGCAAAGCAGATCACACCTGCCGCTATGCAGCTCCTGACCATGGTTGTCCTGCGCTTTCTATCGCGTCTGATGGGCAGAGTGGCGCAGGTGATCTGTCGAAGGATATACGAACAATGGCTGTACTCAGGGCTCCTCTGTCGGTTCGTGTCCATCGTCTGAAAACCCCTGGTCCGAGGGACGAACCGTCGGCCATCGGCTGCTTGACCCCCGTTGGGCGACCTTCAAGCTGGGTTCGTGGTTCCCCTTCCTTCCTTCTACGGACGAGGAACATACCAAGGAAAAGGAGGTGATTTTCAGACGCTTTCATGGGACCGTGCTACATCCGTGGAGTCCGTGGGACTACCCCTCCTCGCCTACCATCGTGATCTCGATTCGTCCATCGATACCATCGATCGCGATCTTTTCACGTCCATCGAGGTTTCTTGGGTTTCGTCGGACTGGATGAGCTCGGGCGTCGGGTCGGTTCACTCCGCACGAGATAGAAAGGAGAATTCTACGTCCGATTGAAAAGGAACCGTGCCGGGTCGAAAGGGAAGCCCTCTCCAATCAATACACCGTCGAACCGGGTCATGGTTGGATTTTTGCCAGAGGCGCAGAGGAACCATAAGACAATCCAGGCTTTCCTCGTCGGTGTGTGCCCAACTGGTGGATGGGCTTCCAGCTGGCAGTCCGAGGTTGGGTGGCAGGAACGAGAAACATCAACCTCATGTGTCTTCCACATGGACAGATTGAGTACATTCACCACAGCAATATTGGGGCACGTGCATGGAAGCTGCTTGGCGTACAACAGAGAGACAAAAAGTCAACAGGCAAAAAACACGAATGGGGTGAAGTGTAGCAGGAGGGCGCTGTAGCATGTACGGACAGAATAACCAACTCCAGAGACTGAGTTGTCAGTGGCAAAACCACGAACAAACTTCGTTGCAACTCCCTTTTAAATGAAAGATTTTGTGTTTATTATGAAGACACCATTTGGCACGTTAAGCCCGCTGGTACAACCGGAAGATGGACCTTCCAGTGATTCCCTATTTTCTTGAAACCGCTTTCAGAGCAGTCCCCCTCAGAGAATGAAGCATTGCATGCACAAGACCCAACCATTGCAGTGCAATCCAGACTGTCAGAATGGAAAGGCCGTTGTGCCGGTTGCTCTGGTCAGGTGCCTTAGCTGGTGACGATAAGGGCATCTCCAAACTTGCAGAAAAGGTTGGCATACACTGTGACAATCTCGGCTCGAGAGTAAGACAAACATCAAGCTTTCCCTCTACTTTTGGACAAGAGCTCGTTGCGCAAGTGGTAGATAGGCCAAATCTTTTGATCTATCCTGCACCAGTCTGCACCAAAACTCGCCGCTTGGACGCATTGCAACACTTTAAAACTTGCATCTACCTGCAGCCCAAACTGGCATCCAAGCACAAGACCAAAGATGATCTTTTGAGATTATTTTTCCTCTACAACTCAAGGAGTGTACATTGCAAGTTGTATAGACTATCAGCAACTTCTAGGAACGATGAATCTCGATCCTTGGTCGCATGCAAGCATCCCATTCATGATGGCACAAGCTTGTTGGATCTGACACAGTTACATGCTGTACCTGGAAGTACTGATTCGAGACGTCGAGTAGTACTCGGAAAAGTCCAACCGAAACTGAAGAGACCTGAGGTCGATGTGCGCTTGCACTGGTAGAAGAGCAACAAACCCTTCGAGGAGGGCAGCATACTCACTGCTGATAGCCTGCAAATCATTCCTAGCAGCAGCTGCAAAGCCAGGAGGCAAGACTTGTGCCAAACGTGCTCGGTCCGCTTCTGTTCTTCCCCAATTCCCACGTGCTGTCCTTTGTTTCGCTTCTAGTGCATCCTGAAGGCGCAACTGATTGACTTCATCCAGCTTTGCACTGAGTCGCAGGGCAAAATCTCTGAATCGAAGCATTACCTCAAACAGACCAGAAAGCTGCCGAGCCAAGGGCTGAGATCTGTCCTCCAGCAAAGCCTTTTCTGTGATTTGCCGTAAGTACTTTTCATGCGCCAGTACCAACTGATCAAGGTTAGTCAAACCTTCTAGCTCTTTATGAAACTCAACCCAGCTACACTCCAGGACTTCGTACACAATGTAGTATTGTAGGTTGGTGCAGAAGTGGCTCATTTCATTCCGTAGCGTGTGGCATCTGCGAATATCACCCAGCAGGGCTGTCTCTTCTTCAAGCGCATCGTTACCCTCGCATGTAGCTTCTCTCTTGACTGAATGATTTGGCTTCATGTGCTGCCAAACAGATGAAAGGGCATAGTCCACTCTCCGTAACCGCCATAGAAAGTTGAAAATAGCTCTATAGTCTGCCATCACTTCATCCGTGAGCACAGTTGACAGAACGTGCAGGAGTGAACCTTTCAGAACATATTCAAGTGAAAATATGTCCCATCCTGTGTCGCTCTCCTTGGGAGGAATAAGGGACACCTCCAAGTGGTGGATTATCCTGTCCTCTTCAATGTGGGCATTGCTGGCTCGAATTGCAGCATGCAGCATACCCGACAGTCTATGTTTTGTGAGATGGTCAGCACTCTTGTTCAACTCTGACCCAGCTTGATCCATCAGAGCTTGGATGAAATCACCCTGTCCAAAGAGAAGATACTGTCGAATGGCCAGGAGATGTTCGTTCAGACCATGTTTTTCAAAAAGAGTTTTCATAAGGTGTGCATCAATCACTTTTGATGCACGCGTTACTACAGACTCTAGCTCCCGGCCTTGCCCATATTGAAGTAATGTGGCATCTTCCCTCGCCCCTATCAATTCTTTATTTTGAGCCCAACTGCGGTCATTGCAACACTCACGCAAAAAATTTATGGTTTTACCGGCACGTAGGATGTTTTCAGCCAATTCGTTGCTTATAAAAGGGGGTAGCATTGACTGTCGGATGAAGAAACCTTTTTGCCAGAGGTCTTTCTGCACTACAGATGGACTCTTTGCAATGAAGAATTCATCATGTTGATCTTCTAAATCTCCTTCAAATACCCACTTGCTAATCATAGCAAAGAACGGAACACAGGTAGGCTGCAGGATCTTCTGCGCATTGAGTCGCACAAACGGGTCGCCATGATGCGAGTGGCCATGAATTGCACTGATAAGTGCTCCTCCTTTCTGATGCTTTGCCACGTCCACAAGAATCGCAAGCAGCTTCATCTGCTGGGTTGGCTGTGCCAACCAAACTGCGAGCTGCCGAAGCGTAAGATCGTCCAAGGATGGACTTGATATCGTGCACGAGTTCTCTTTGCTTCGTTTGGTACTTTCAGACTCTAGGGTTGCCATAAGCTTGTAGTGGTTCGATAGCTCTGTCCTGATGGCCGACACAAAGGCCTGAGCTACCACACCTGCAAGATCGTTTGTCTGCTGATCAACCTCACAGGCAGCTTTGACTCGGCGAAAGAGCCATCCAAGCTCCGAGAGACGCCTTAGTAGTTCCCGGGCCGGTAGTGGTATGTTAGCGCCAGGGACAAAATTGAATGCATCTGCCATGGTATCAAACTTAATGTATTTTCCATCAATGCCCTGGCAAACATACACAATGTCTCGAACAAGTGCACTTTCTGGAATCTCAAACTCACTAGCCTCCTGCCTTTTCTGGAACTCCATGAATGCGTGGCTGTCCCTTTTGTTTAAAACAGAAAGTGGCATCAACGACACATCCGGCAAATCAACCGTGCATGCCTCACGATTGGAAAGATAGTTATGGCCTAGTCCCACCGGAGCTTCCGACATCCCATCTTCCACGCCAACAAACACCCTCAGTACCTTCAATCTCTCCGATGTGCTTGGTATCCTGACATCTTCCATCAAATCGCACAAAATTTCCATGAATTGTATGCTTTCTTTGCCTCTTCCTTGAGTTGCCATCCATTCACCTAACCGCTCCACCACTGTGAACTCGTCGAGGCAGTTGGATTGGTGCAGGTCCATGGCCAGTGCCCGTGTGGCTTGTCCATATGCCTTGGAAACCAACACTTGATCGCTAGGGTTCAAGCTTCCAATATCTAAGTCACCTAACATCACCTTCCGCACCAGCTGGTGAGTTTTGGAAGGCCCTCTGTCCGTCATGCTTCAAGGCTTCCTGTTGGTCAACCCTGTCCTGACTGCCTTTGCCCACCGTTTCCAACGCAGGTGAACGGCGGAAGAAGACCAAACCTTCGCCGGAATGACCTCCACGAATTTTCAGCGCACCAGGATGTCTTGAAAGGTTCCCTGAATTTCGCTGCACACGTTTGTCTTCTCGAACCCGTGTGTTCTCCTTTCGTGCGGAGGTTGGATTGGATCGCCAATTGGACGTTGAAGTACACACAGGGCACCAGGACGGATGTAAAACGTCGTCACGTCGTTCCAGTCCTTACACAATCGACGAAGCCTCGTGTTGATGCGCGACGAAGCGTCGAAGCGCAGGCGCGTCGAGAGGAATGCCTGCTTGGCGCGCACCTGCTGGTCCTGTCGACGACTTCCTCGACGGGCTCCGTCTCATTCGGCCATTTCAGCTTTCGTTGTCCTGTTTCAAAAGGAGCAGTGCGATTCAATACCGTCGAGGAATCTTCGCTCGCGGTCAAGATATCGATCCAAGATATCGATAGCACTGGGGAAATCGCGATGGAAGTGGGCGTCGATGCCACGATCGATCCTTCGGTTAACTCGTTCGATGTTTACGAAGGAACGAGGGAGGACGGCCTCGTCGGCAGAGAAGAATCTCCCCAAGCCCTTCCATCCGTTGGAGGACTTCCCCCTGCGTCATCGCCCCCGAAACCTCCCTTCCTCGCAGAGGATAGAGTAGTTCAATAAAGTCCTCTACGGCACCTGCAAGTCGTATGGGCACGGTGTTCCCGCCTTTTTGGGGGATGACGCGGTCCGTCCCCCGTCGGAAGCGACTGAAAAATGACCCCACCGAAGGCTGAAACTCGACCCCCCCTGGTTTCACACCCCATTTCGAAGATACACCCTGTTTCGAACCCAACCCAAGCGAAGAGGGAGGGAAACCCGATCGCA